>JAAEAF010005481.1:0-57803 GCA_011037195.1 Triatoma infestans
CAATTTCATCTGATGTATGTAACTGTCGGCTTATCGGCCAGGTACTTTCCAGGAAAAAACAAAATATTTTTAAGTGCTTTTCAATCCAACAATCTTCGCCGAAACGTTTACCCTGGAAACCGCCTGGCCGATAAGCGGACAACTGAATACAACAGGTTTTTTTCCGTTTTCCTTACATCTTAGTTAAATTCTTAATTTTATTATGAATCGTTACTACTGTTATTAATAGTAGTGAATTTCCTTAGTTATCTTCTATGGTTGAGACTCAATGATGTGAAGTCTCATCGTATTGCCATTTAACATTTTTAAAACAATGATTTTTAAGTATTATAGAAAAAACAATTGTAACATTAGTTTATAACTTCTTTAATAGTCTGAAAGGATTTAACAATTAATGCCCAAACACATTAACTAATCTACTTAATCAAATTATTACAGTAATTTGAATAAGTTTGTGAATTTCTGGATTGTTTATATTTGTGTTCAACCAGCTGCCTGAACAAGAGGCAAATGCCGCCAACGGGGCATAAAATGTACTTGTACTGGAGTAATTGTTATTAAAAAAAAAATGATATCAGAGACATTTTCCGTGGTAGCCTGCTTCATTTTGTGGCATCGACACGGTTTCGGGCGTTCGCCCATCTACATCAGGATGCTTTTTTTTCAGACAAGTGTGACAACACAGACTTGACAGAGCAACTTAGTTTTCCACAGTGAACTGGACTATTTTTTTTTTTTGAATCAACCACAACAATTTACAAAAATACTTCAGTTAGTGTGAACTAAGTGGCTCGGTGCAGTCGTGTTGTCACACTGTCTGACAAACGCATCCTGAAGATGGCGAACGCCCGAAACCGGTCGATGACCACAAAATGAAGCAGGCTACCACGGAAAATGTCTCTGATGCTTTCCAGCTCTGCGGAACCAACCGCCACAACAAAAAATGATATCATCTATGGTAGTAGGTGTATTTTGTTATTTAGTAAAATAGAAATTTGTTGTATTTCTTTTTGCATTTTATATTTAGAAAACTTTATCTTTCTTGAACTTCACCTTGTAAATTAATAGTGTTAGAGAATTCTCTTACTAACTACGCCTTCAACCTGGAGCGTTCAAATAAGCCGCTCAATGAATGACAATGTGAATTTTCGATTTTAATATGGGTTCACAAGGCTGGAGAACCGAGCAAACGAGACAATGAAAAAATAATGAGATAATAAAAAATAGCAACACTTACTATAATACTTCCTTGGGTTGGATTTCTGATAATGACATCCTTCTCCACATGACTACCTACTTTGACATTTTGGAAATCTATTTTAGGAATAGATGAAAATGGGGCAAGCATCAGCATAGGAATAGAATCTTCGGGATTGCGGGCAACAGGAGGGCTTACAGTCACCTAAAACCAGATCATTCTTATGAAAAAATTGTTTCTTTATGGAACTTTTTTTGTCTGCTTGCATAATCAAAATGTCGAAGAATATTAAACAGTATTCAATTCAAAGAATGTTTATCACTGAAAAAGAACTGAAAATTAAGCAATTTGCTTTCTTACCTCAAAATATTCACTGCAGGTCGACATTTTTTTCGACAGTCCTTATTAATTTCGAATCTTTGAAGAATTCAGATCTATATAATTCTGAAATATTATTATTATTTTGAAGGATTGCTAAAAAGATTTCATATATTTCTAAAGTTTATCACCAAAGAAACCATGAAAAGCATACACGATTGTACATGATTATACTATAAATATTTTACAATTAACACTTTCATACGAAGGCAAATTCATTAGAGAGAATAAAGTACAAAGTTCGTCTAAAAGTCGTTTAAATTACAATATTCAAACAAACTCTTAAAGATTCAGAATTCCGAATATTTGTTTAGAGTATAAGGTTCAAAATAAAAACGAAAATTTTAACGGCTTTTATAGCCGCCAACTGCAAATCCCCTCTATTTTATTTCACCTCTCTTCTACTGGAGCGCTGCTTCCATTGTACTTTATTTTTGTGGTTGTTTTTGCTGTTTGTTTACTTCAGTTTATTCAGTAAAACCTCGTTACAACCTTCCTTCAGGTATATAATTGAACCTCGCTCAATCGCAATGTACTTTCAGATACTGAATTAAAAACTCAGTTTGAATTACTAATGGTACGGTACGTGCGTCAGTATTATTTAGTTTTAAGTTTAAACAGTTACAACCTCAGTAGTTATGCTGTAAGAGGGGTAAACAATAATTCCGGTTAAGTTTCTAGTAAAATGTAAATTAAATATTAATTACTTTGGATTCTAAATAGTCTTTTTGTTCAAAATGAGTACCGAAATGCAAGTTTCAAATGTAGTTAATGAAATTATGGTGAGTGAATTTTAATAGTGTTTTTACATCTCTTAATTATATATTATAGTGAATTTTATTTTCATAAGAACTTCTATTGGTAATTATGAGTTATGCAGAGTCCAATATGGCTGAAATTCCTTCCAAATACTACTACTTAATTTCATTTTACACAATAATCCTTAATTATTCATTTATGAAGTTCATCATTTCATTGCATTAAATTAAATCCCCAACTTCTTGGCAACGGTCTTTTAGAATAATAACATACCATTTTATATCTTAGTTTGAAACTACTTAGTACGGAGGGAGGTGACCGCCATGTTGGACCCTCTATAAATCATAGTAACTCAAATTTATCACATAGTTTTTCTTGGAGAAATTTTCTTTTAACAGAAAGTGGAATCTATTGAAGAAGCATTCAGCGCTTTTTTGGTGCATAAACCGTCCGATAAAAAAACAGCACTGTTGGAAGAATTAAAAAATGTCTTTAATGGTGTGCATTCTGAACAAGAAATTGGAGTTAAACAATTTCTTGTACTTGCTTCAACTATGACTAATCACAGTAGATTACATTGTCTTTTTAAACTTTTGGAAAATCTAGTTACGAGTGGAGTCCTTCCCGCAAGGTTTGTATTATACTGTGTTCGAAATTAAAATAATAAAAGATTATTTAGAATAATGGTATACAAAGTTTCACATGCTTGGGAAATGATTGTTTCAGTATGCACTTCACTTTCTAGCAATTCTGAATATCCTTGCCTGAGTTACCGATACCCATAATAATCCTACCATGCTGAAAAGTGATCAGTAATTTTTCTAATGTAAATTCCTTTTGACTCAAGAGTGATAAAGGGAAAATTCCTTTTACCATCTTTCTTACTAGAATGTTAACTCGCCAACCTTAAATAAGCTTTTGCATATAACTTTTTTTTTTTTACTGCATGGACTTAATGCGCCTCGGCTAGATAGCCTGTTAGAAGCGCCTATTTAATTTTTTCCTTTTTAGATTGGTCTGTGAATGTATTCTATCTAGCGAGAAACTTACTTATCAGTTGGAAAATTTTTGGGTTGAATGCTTCACTCTAATTAGGAACATTATAAGCAGAGTCGACTACAAGGGTGTCAGGGAAATATTGAAGGTTAAGATTCAGTAAATTGTACAATTCCATTTGTAGTTTTTATAAGATTTTTTCTACCAAGCCGCAAGATACTGTTAGCAGTAATTTTTTTATAATAAAAAAATAATTATAGGGATGCTGCGAAAAGGCTGCCACTCTTCCAGGTCGCTTAAATTCAACTGTTATTCATCAAATGAAAACTTTGGAAAACGTTATGAATATTATATTTGACAGGAATGCTTGTTTGCTTCCTGCTTATTTCATTGCCAACGAAGTACAAAAAGGATATCCTGACGGCAGAAACTGGCCCCATTGGGTTCGTATTTTATAATAATGTATTAGTTTGTTACTGAAGCGAATTTAAATAAATTTATTATTCCACGTATGTTGCTTGATTCATTTCAATTTTTCCTTATTTTAGAAATTGTCCGAACAAATGTCTTCTTTTGTGGAAAGTTTCCGGCGAACAGCTCAAATGGTATCAATAATTGGTCATGCATCAATGCTGCCAGTTGTAGAACATTCAGGATATGCTGATCACTTAGTTAATGCCTGGAAACTTGATCCAATTACCTTGAAGTTATCTCTTAAGGGTAATCTTCCCTATGACAAGTGCCTTTTGGAGCCTCAAACACCTCTGTTAAGATATGTACTGGAACAGCCTTATTCTAGAGAAATGGTTTGTTCAATGTTAGGATTACAAAAACAGGTAAATTATAAATTAATAGTATATGAGAATTATAGCTTTAAATTTTAAATTGAACACTGCTATATAATTAAAGCATAAACAACGCTGCATTGCCCTGGAGGAGCAATTAGTAGAACTCATCATGGTTGCAATGGAACGGACAGAAGTAGAATCTCCACCAGGTAGTAATGCTACTGGAGGATCAGTATCTGGTAGCAGTTCTAGTGGTCCCCTGTCACCTAGCAATAATGATGATTTAACCAATACTCACTGGCTTTGGCTTCATCTTTCAAGCCAGCTTATATACTTTGTCCTCCTCCAATTTGCCAGCTTTCCCAATATTGTAATGGCGTTACATGATAAGGTGTGTATATTATTTCTTTGTCTCTAACATTTGTATGGACTATTGTTTTTTCCATATTTAGATAAAATTTTAGATTGGACTGTGAAATATTTCCAATATATTTAGATTCTAGTAACTAATTATGAATAAAATGTACATTATATTACTATTATTAATAACAGTAGTAGTAAATAGAGTTAGTTATTAATTTTAACTACTCTCATAACAATGAAAAAAGGGTAGGGAATTCTATATATTACAACGACTGCAAATATTCTTGTTTAATAGGATTTATTTTTTAGCTTTCTGCAAGGGATCTTAGGAAAGGAAGAGATCATTTAATGTGGGTACTCTTGCAATTTATTTCTGGAAGCATTCAGAGAAATCCTGTAAGTTCTAGAAATTTCTTTATCTTTAAGCAGTGAACAATTGTAAATAGCAGCATCTGTAGGTGCGTTAAATATTATTAGCTACCTATAAGTTACTTTAAAAAAGTACAAACGCCCTAATAATACATTTTCCTTCATAATTATTAAATAAATAAATTTCTAATTAACTTAAACATCATTATCACAGGATTAATAATTCAATAATACAAGAATACTGAATATAATCATCAAAATTTCAATTCTCATTTAGTAAAAATTACCGTTTGAAAATACTACCTTAAAAATACATCTTAATCCATTTTGACATTGTGGATAATTAAATATATTGAAATAAAAAGTTATATGTATACAAGTAATTTTAAATAAACATTGATTCGAATTTGGAGAAAATCGGAAGTGCAAAATTTTTAAATAACATTTTGTTTATCAATTTTTGCGAGTTGTTAAATTTTATTTATGAATAATTTTAATGAATAAAAATGTATTCGAAAGTTATTGAATAAAAATTGTATTCGAATATTTTCAAACATTGTCATTAATTAGCAAAAAACTGTTGTGAAATAATTTAATGTTTTCCCAAAGTAGTTTAAAAAAAATATTTTTAAAAAAAATATGTATTTTTGCAGTTAACAAACTTTCTTCCGGTTCTGAAACTTTACGACTTACTTTATCCAGAAAAGGAAGCTTTGCCTGTACCAGATTATAATAAGCCTACTTGTACTCATCAAATGGCAGTAACATGTATTTGGATTCACCTACTTAAAAAGGCCCAATCTGATCATCTTAATTTACAACGGCCAGTTCCAAATACTCTCAAAGTACAACATGAGTATGTGTAATTTTATCATTTCTGTGTAATTGTAGAATTAGCTATTCCACAGCATTCTCCACCAGTGAACACCTCTGGCTGCACAATCGACATTGTGATCTTGTTCTCCACCTTATTGCCATTATCCTCATCTAACCGTTGGGATTCTTTTCGATGTAACCATTTTTAAATTCCACCGCTGCCACCACTTTGTAACGTTATGACTTAATGTATTTAACAATAACTAATTCTAACCAGAAACTTCTGGACTCTGTTTATTATTATTGCGTCTCTTTAAAATAATCCTTAACATAAAAACATAGAACAATACATATGATTTATTTTTATATAAAAGTATCAATGTTTTAACATTGAAAATGTTTTTTTTGGAGGTTATTTGATAAAAATCGTGATGGAACGACATCTAAAAAACATGATGACATCTTCGCGAATGAGGGAAGTTAACTACGAACCAGTTAACTACATTTTATTATTTTAATGTTATTGTCAAAATTAATATGTTTGAATTATTATTATTATTATTTTTTTATTTTATTATTATTGGTGTGTAACCAATTTTGAATTTTTTAATTGGACTAGTATTATAATAATATCATAGCGTATAATATAAATAAAATGTACATTACATTATAATGTACTATTTATAATTAGATATTTTATTTTATTTATTGGTTTAAAATATTGGTGTGTATAATTAAATTGTTTTAATGAGGTGTTTGAAAGCAAAGGCCAGAGGAGTTTTTAAAGAAAAATAATTCTTTGTTGCTCTACGTTTCGGGTCTATTGGTGTCCTTCTTCCGGAGCCCTTTAGAGTAGGAGAGGAGTGGACGTTGAGAACGTTGAGATTGAAATAAAAATGAATAAATTGTTGAAAATATGGCTGGTCCGCAGTCCTGGATAAAATACCGAATGAATAAATTGTTTTATTTCTTCATTATTCCATGATTCGCAAAAAATACCATAAAACATTTTCAATGCTTGACATTTACGTGAAAATCAGTTTTTTTTTTCAATAAACACATATAACATATTAATTAATAATTTATATATGTTTATATTTTATAGGGATCAGACAAAAAGCCATATCAGCGCACATATAGTAATTTTCGTATAAAATTTTCAATTTATTTGATTACGATCCTCCGGCGCGAAAAGTAAAGGATAATCCTCATTATGCACATTTATCTGATGCAAGGTATTCAGTTGGAACCTGCTCTTGTTTGTGTTTCCACATTCTGAACACTTCCTAGAGATACCGGAAGTAATTGTTCCTAAATAAAGCATTAAACCCAGTACAGTACCGCTTAGCAATTGATAACCTTTAAAAGTTAGTTTGAATTGAAAGAAGTATAAATTTTAGTGTTTTAGTCACTTGTCACTTGCCTAGGTAGGATCGAATACTATTCGCATCAAAAGTTCCAAGTTAAATTATTCTCGGAATAATTACATCGCATATTAGTAACAAAATAAAATAAAGGAATTTTTCTTGAAATGGTATCCAAATCGTCAGGCCTTAAAATTACAATGAGATGTTTTTACTGCAATGGCCAGAGGAGTTTAAAAAAAAAAAGAATTCTTTGTTGCTCTAAGTTTTTATCAGTCTCACTGTTCTCAACGTTTACTCCTCTCCTACCCTAAAGAGCTCCTGAAGAAGGGCACCAATGGTACCCGAAACCTAGAGCAACAAAGAATTATTTTTCTTTAAAAACTACTCTGGCCATTGCCGCACAAACATCTCATTAAAATAAAGGAATATTTGGACTCGTCGGTATATATATGATAATTAGCGCAAAATATAGAAAATGTACTCATAAAGGGGGGATGAACAGTTAATTAAAATTTATTATATCAATGATACTTTAAAATACTCAAATATCTTATTTTTATATAAAAATTAATATAGGTGCATTTTTAAGCTATTTTCTTACGCCATTTTTCTTGGGATCATTATTTATAGGATTGCTTTATGATTTATTACTTTTAATGGATTGTATTTTCCAAAAACCAAAATCAAATGTCCTAAGTACTTTTCTTTCCTATATGTACTTGCATGAAATTATACATAGGGAAAGGGATTAGCTAAGTGGTAGTGCGTTGGACTCTCTCGCCGAGGTTCGGGATCGAGTCCAGTGCTGCCCCCTTAGATTCTTTCTTTTTAGGAGCCTCTACAGCTCACTGTTCGGTGATGAACATTGTTGTCTGCGAGAGAACACTGTCCGGAGTCTGGCAGTGCACACGGAGAAGGCTCCGGGTGCCAATGACCATAGATGTTGACGCGCCTTAAATTAAAAAAAAGCTACAAAAAATACTTTTATTTATAGATTTTTACAACATCTGGTAGTAAATAATGCCAATTTATGTATGGGAAGTGATTATCGTATTGCTCTTTTATGCAATGCTTATTCTACCAATCAAGAATATTTTTCGAGGCCGATGGCTGCTTTAGTAGATACTATTCTGGGTGCCCAGAAAGTGAGTATAATATATTTCTTTTACATTTAGAGTAATAAAGTTACGTTGATCATAAATAATCCATGGCATAATCTTTCACAAAGTACTCAGCAACTGATTTTATAAATTTCTTATAGGGCCCCACAGCACAGGCTCCTGTTCAATCAATGAGCATGTCAGTAGCTTCCGGTCCCACAACACCTTTATCTATGTCAATTTTAGACTCATTGACGGTACATGCTAAAATGAGTCTAATCCATAGTATAGTAACTCATGTCATTAAACTAGCTCAGTCAAAGTCAAATATGCCTTTGGCTCCTGCACTTGTTGAAACTTATAGCAGACTTCTGGTTTACACTGAGATAGAATCATTAGGAATCAAAGGATTTATCAGTGAGTATCCTTGAAGGACTTAGATAATATGTTAACAAGAAAGTAATTGAAAATCCAAAAGATAAATTTATTAGATTTATTATGGTAACATAAGTTTGCTATTATATACTTAAAACAAAATAGAAACAAGTTATTAACCATTTCTTACTTCCGTTTTATGTTGCTTTTTGTAAAGCTGTTTTTATTTATTTAAAGTAGTGGACAATTCCATTTTCTTTTCTCATTCGGGATTAATACATTTATTATTTCCACATAATCACAACATAGAATGTCCTACATTTGAAAGAATTTGGCATATATAAGGAAATCGAATTATAAATTTTATAATTATTACAAGTAAAGCGAAGCTTGGCAGGAGCAAAGAAAAAAACTTTTCAATTTCAGGAAAGTTTATTTTTCGACTTACCTTTGGTATCCTTCCTCAGGAACTAACAAGGAGAGGTCGGGCAGGAGCAGGACCCTGTCAACCATCGTTGTACTTGAATCATTAACAACTATCAAATTTAACCTATTATTTAAATCATTTACAGTTATTTTATGGTTTTGTAACTACTTTTTTTTTTATCAGGTCAGTTGCTTCCAACTGTTTTTAAATATCATGCTTGGGGTATCCTGTATACATTGTTGGAAATGTTTAACTATCGTATCCACCATATTCAGCCCCATTATCGAGTGCAATTGTTATCACATCTTCATAGTCTAGCAGCAGTACCTCAGACTAATCAGACTCAACTGCATTTATGGTAAATAATTAATTTCTAAGGATGGATAAATATTTTTGAAAATTATTTCAGATAGTCCTGTTTATTATCAGTTAACAGATTTAATATCTCAAGCTCCGGGGATATTAATACGTTTCGTAATGGGATATATAGTTTCAAAATTTGTTTGTCAAAAGTGGGTTAAAATAAAATCGTGTGATTGTTTCCTAGATTTTCTTTACAGGAAATATCTTTAATATTGGAGGGATACGAAATTAAATGTTTTGAATTACATCATTTCTTGGAACTCAAGTTTGCAATTGGGACTGAAAAGGATTCAATATGATTTTTTAGTTTTCGCGGCCATTTTCATGAAAAACACTTGAGACCACGTCAGTGGTTTGCTAGAAACCAGCGTTTCCCTCATATTGCATTGAGCTTCTTCAGAGTCTTTACACCTTGAAAGGTAATGAAGTAATGAAATTTGGTAGAAAAGACCAAGGTCCAAATGAACCTTTTTCCAAAGAATTTTGCTCCATTAGCTTTCAATGTGTAACAACCCCGAAGAAGCTCATTGCAATATGGGCGAAACGTCAGTTTCTAGCACACCACTGACCTGGTCTCAACCTGGAAACTGAAGTATTTTTTAGGATTCAGTATTTTAAAGAATTTCTTTGCGGTGTCAACATCATATCTGTATAAATTCTGCAACAAATCTTTTACTTATCACCCAATTCGGAAGCGCAGAAATTTATTTGGGGCATCAAATCAATCATTAGAATTAAAATTTTATCTTTTTTAAATAATTTAAATCTGTTTTCAGTGTGGAGAGCACAGCATTACGACTAATTACTGGGCTGGGCTCAGGTGAAGTACAGCCCCAGCTATCTAGATTTTTATCAGAGCCAAAGACACTTGTTTCAGCCGAATCTGAGGAGCTTAATCGTGCACTTGTACTAACACTGGCTCGTTCAATGCATGTTACTGGAACGGGAACAGATTCAGCTTCAGGCGCTTGGTGCAAGGAATTATTAAATACCATTATGCAAAATACACCGCATTCATGGGCTCAGCATACTCTTCAGTTCTTTCCCCCAGTTCTTAATGATTTCTTCCAGCAAAATTCTGTTCCTAAAGAAAATAAACAACAGTTAAAGGTAATGAAATACTATTACTCTTTTATTTATAGTATTACTGATTTTCGTTTATCAATTTCAATTTTTTTTTTGCTAATATAGAAAGCAGTAGAGGAAGAATATAGAAATTGGGCCTCGATGAATAATGAGAATGATATTATAGCCCATTTTTCTGTTCCTGGCACACCGCCTCTGTTTCTGTGTTTGCTATGGAAAATGATATTAGAGACTGATAGAATAAGTCCGATTGCATACAAGTAAATCATTATTTCAATTGCTATAAAATATATATTGTTTAAATGCCATTATTTAGTATCTTCAGGAATTTTGTCTATCCAAGTAAGATGATGTAATTTTTTTTTCAGGATTTTGGAAAGAATAGGCGCTAGAGCATTATCAGCTCATCTAAGAAAATTTTGTGATTATGTAATATTTCAGTTTACAATATCTGAAGAAAGCCAACATGTTAAAAAATGTGCAGATGCTATTAGTAACATGATTTGGAAATACAGTATTGTAACAATTGACCGTTTGATTTTATGTATGGTAAGTTACTTAAGTTGAAAGATTACGACATTGAAAATTTTTGAAGTTTATCTTGCGAATAAACTTATTCACAAAAAGAATTAAAGTGTGAAGGAAGTTTTATTCTCACTTTTCTTTTTTTACTCTTCGTATTTAATGGAAAATTTTGATTATAATATCTCAAAACAAAATTATAATTCTGTGATATTGCCAATAGAAGCAGTTACTCCACAGTTCGTATTACTTAGTTATTTACTTATTTGTACAAATCGTGGCTAGAGACAAATGAATTTATAAAGCATTTTTACTTCCTTTTCATTTGATGGAAGAATTTTGATTTTGCGATTTAGTCCTGTTTCAGAATTTGAGTTTCATAGCATGTAGATTACGAATATACCTCCGTACCAGTGGCGGCTCCTGACTTGGATACGTGGGGGTTCAACATTTTTTTTTTTAAATACTTACATTACCTATCATTATTAGTAGCTTGGCTAGATAGAAATCATGAAGTAAACCAGGAGCCCTGTAAAAACTTGCATCCCTCCCCTATAATTAAATATATTAAATTAACAATAAATCTGTCACTGCGCACCCAGAGAAAAACTGCGAAAAAAAGAGTTGTACCGTTTGAGTTCGAAAATTAAGTGGTTAATTTAACGGAAATTTTTATTATCATCTAAATAAAGTGTTTCCGTTCTAAGGAAATGTCAATAAGTTAGCATGATTCTTTGCTGGGTCATATATCTTAGTGATGTTTTAAGTACCAATCCAACATCAAATTTTTATAAATATAAAAACAATATATAGAAATCCACACATTGGCACAGGCACATCACATCACAAAAAATCTGGTGTGAAACACTCACACAAGTTTTCAAAATTATAATTGACAAATTTTATAGTTAGTGTACCAAATTGAATGGAACCGTCGAAAACTGAAAAAACTGTTCAGTAAAAACGCACTTCCGGTAATACTATTTTCTTGAAACTCGGAATTTTGGCCATCTATTTATTTCTAATTAATTTTGTTTGGATGTTAGAATTGTATAATCAACTATGATAGTATTTTGGAGAAAAATATAACCACACCCCTTCCCTAAAAGTGCCCTTAAATGAATTTTACCAGACAAATGTTTCAAATAAAAGTTATAAATCTTTGTATGTTTAGTTTATATAAGAAGTTTCAAGCAAATCGTCTGAGCAATTTTTGAGAAAATCTCGAAAAAATGAAAAAATCATTTAGTAAAGTGATAAAGTAAACGCACTTCCGGTTATCCGATTTTTCAAACTCGGAATTTCAACAACATATTTAATTGTAATTAACACTGTTTAAATGCAGAATTGTCTAATAAACGGAAATAGCACTTTAGCTGAAAACCTAACCCCATTCCCCCGCCCATACTGTCCTTATTTGAATTTTCCCAGAGAAATGTTTTAAATAAAAGTTGTAGCTCTTTGAATATGTAGTTGATATACCAAGTTTGAAGAAAATCGTCGAAGCCATTTTTGAGAAAATGGAAAAAAAAAACTAGTAAAGTGGTACTTCCGGTTGAAGAATTTTGACAGACAACTTAGGGTCAAATCCCAAGGTGATACCTAAACGGAATATCAAGTATCAACTTTCTACGGTTTTTCGTTTTTGAGCTATGCTCTTCACACGCACGCACGCAAATACATTCGCTAGAAAAACATCTTTTTTAACTCCGGGTAAGATCGGGTAAGTTCGTCGTGAGATCGTAAGTAATGTTCATCGCGCAAGAATCCCCCACTCTTATTTTAAAAAGTAATAAGGAATATACACTTTTCTATACTAACACAAAGAAATTTTTTATATATATATATATTAAATTCTCCAGCGCGATGCCGAACTGTGAACCCCCTGCTTCCTACACTTTATACATCTCCTGATATGTGTATGCATTATACCTACAATCGTACAAAAATGCACAATACATTAAACAACACATTAGAGTGAGCTCCTATATTGATATACGTTCCTATTCTTTTATTTCTGATTCTCCTCGGATTTGACAAACAAATTATTTTTTTCACATCATTCATTCATTATTTTATTATTTTTACATGGATTTGATTGAAATTTGATAGGCAATATATACTATTTTTACTGTGACTAAGGTTTGAAACTAATATAAATAAAAATGAAAATATTTTTTGAAATTGAAATATGAAATAAAAAATAAGTGAAAGTAATAAACATATGATGATAATTTGTTACTTTTTATTTTTTTCAAATAGCTGGGGGGTTCAGTCGCGCAATCGCGAATACCAGTAGCCGCCACTGCTCCGTACAGCAATATTTTCTCGAAAAAAATGTTTCAAATGAAAGTAAATTACCTTATATGTATAGTAAATTATTAATTATTTAAAAAAGTTGGTTATTTTGACAAAATTGGGGGAACTGAACAAATCGTTTTAGAGATTATGACCGAAAGTTCCGCCGCGCTGTGTTCTCTTGTGATATATAAAAGAAATATCATGCTGAATATTATAAACTTAAAACGGGAGATGTTAAATTTTATTAGTCTAGAAGGTAAACATAAAATAATTTTGGGAAGATATTATGAATAATAATTTAGGAAAGAGCTGATTGTGTGTGTGTGTGCGCGCGCGCGTAAAAATATATAGGCAGTGAAATATCATTTCTTTAAATGAAAAATTCCAGCTTAATAGTTTTGTGACCTAAGGAGGGAAGTTTCAAGGAAAGCGTCTCTCCATCTTTGTTTTTCTTTACCTAATATAGCTAAAAGTATAGAAAAAATTATCTTTGTTTCTCTTTCACCGCATATTTAAATTATCAATAGCTGTTCTAACGATAAATGAATTTAGTATTACGTTCTAAATTACCTGCCTTTACTGATTTATGTTGCTTATTTCTGAATGCCACTTTTACAAATAATAAATCATAAATTTCAGTTAGTTCTTTAATCGATGTAGTAGTGTCTATTTTCTAGCACCCACATCAAGGGAGACTAAACTTAGGCCTCGGATGGGTCTATTATATTTCCTGTATACTTACTCAAGCCTTGTTTACTTCGCAGTTTTTGTATCAGTACTAAAGAAATTCTACATATTAGCATCCATTATTCTTTGACGGCTTGATATGAACTAATATTTTGTCGCAATGTATTAATGTTAATTTTTTAAACCTAATTTAGGCACTACGTATGCAGGAAGGCAATGAAGCCCAAATCTGTTTCTTTATAATACAACTTTTATTGTTTAAAACAACGGAGTTTAGAAAAAGAGTAAATGAATTTGTACAGGAAAATTCTCCGCAACATTGGAAACAGTCCAATTGGTAACTTTTATAAAATTATAATTAAGCTAGAAATAAATGTCAAAAAATTAATTATATCGATAACTGCTTGGCTAAATGTTTTTAATATTTTTTGTTACTTTGTTTATTAATTTGAGGCATGAAAAGCATTTAGCCTTCCATAGAAAATATCCTGAAAAATTTTCACCTGAAGGTATATTGGAGCAAGCAGCTGGTTCATCATCGCTCCAATCCTTGCCAGTATATTTTGGCAATGTTTGTTTACGCTTTTTACCTGTAAGTACTTTTTGCCTTACTAATTATCTATGTTTGCAAAAGTTGTAAATATGTTAAACTTATTTGCTGTTAACGATACTCGTAAAAGTTATTCTTCAATGACATCTTACTTACAGGTTTTTGATATAGTAATACATAGATTCTTAGAACTTCCTCCAGTAACTAAAACTTTAGAAACACTTTTAGAACATTTAGGATGTTTATACAAGTTTCATGGTTAGTTTATAATATAAATGTAGTATTTAAGTTTAGAATGTTACTATATTTCTAATTATTATTTAACTAATATTAATTTCATCTAATTAACTAATGATATAGTATTTTTAATATAATATTTCATTTTGATTTTGTTTGTTTTTTTATTTGTTTGATGTTTAGATCGTCCTGTAACCTACCTTTACAATACATTGCACTATTATGAAAAGAAACTTCGAGATCGCCCTTTATTAAAGAGGAAACTGGTTTCTGCTGTTTTGGGTACAATGCTGGATAAAACAAGAGGATGGAATTTATCAGATGCTTACATCTCATATATGCAGCAACAACCAGAAGGTGGTTTGTTATGGACGCCTGAATTAGATTATTATGTCAAGCTAATCCGACGTATAGTAGAAAGTATCCTTTACCATTATGTCAAATGATGAATATAGGTTTTTAACAGTTTTATCTAATCTAATATTTTTAATCAGTTCATTGCTTTACCAGTGAGGTTCAAATAACTGTCTCAAAAAAAGTCAATATGACATTGTTCTCAGAGAAAATCGACAAACATTTTAGAAATTGATAAATTTCAAGAAATTAATATTCCAACAAATTTCAATAATTTATCTCGATATTTTACTTTCTTAAAGTCTGAAATAAAAATACATTCATTATCTTCCTATGATAGAAGTAAAATCTCGATTTTTACACTATTTATTGTACTATATAAAATAATGTTTAATGTTTAGCTCTAATTAATGCATACACAAAACCACAAACAAACTAGAATTGCTAGATCTTGAAGATTCACGTTATTCTAATTAAGTAATTCATATTAATTTGAATATGAAATATATAATATATAAAATGAATATATTCCTTAGCTAAATAAACATATAGCTATGTCAAGTAGTGCACAGTATCCTACGACCAATTGGAGGTTCAATGAATTCCCAAATCCAGCTGCACATGCATTATATGTTACTTGTGTTGAATTAATGGCTGTTCCAGTATTGCCAAATGTTGTAGCAAATAGTTTACTAGATGTTATTACTAAAGGGTAAATATTCATATTTTTAAATAATTTACTATATTGTTCATGTTTCCTGCCTTTTCTGGCATTTTCTACAATTTTTAGGATGGTTTAATTTTATGAAGTAATATAAATTAATATGGTTAATTTTGAATACGAGTTCTATAAGATTAAGAGCTAAAAGAGCTTTATAAAATTTAGATCTACTAAAATAAAAATTATTTTCGAGAGTTGTCTAATTGTGAAACACTATACGTGACGTATTGTGGCTCGTTTTATTCATTTAAAAAGATACTACTTCATCGATTTTACATTCGAATTTTTCATCTGTGTCTTTATTAACTTTAGCTTCTTAAACAGTTGATTTAAATTTTCTTCACGAAAATTTGAGGAAAGAGTAATTAGTTATTAAGGTCATTAGTGTGTTTAGTTTATTTGTTCTGTGATTAAGAAACTTAGTGATTGAAGTGGAAAGTTCATCATTATTTACTTCTTTTTGTGATTCATGGACCCACAAGTGGTAGATATATCCTCCATCTCACTCATTTCTACATTCCCACTGCTCTATTGTAAGTTGCTGCTGGGCAGATTAGTATTAAATAAATTATAAATAATACTATATAAAATCTAAGATGACTGAGGAAATTGTAAATTTGATTAAACTTTTGATTATGGACTTAAATGAAGATACGGAAAAACAAAGACTAACTGTTCAAGAACTTACAAATTTAATAGAAAGCTGCTGAAAAAAGATTAGATTGATTGGAGGATAAAATTGAGAAATTAGATATGCATATTATAAAGAAATATTGTTCTTTACTTATTGTTTCTGAAGAATTTAGCACACTGTGGAAAATAGAAGAATTTGTCTGTTCATTACTTAATGTAAACTAGATGCATTTGGAGACATGTGACATTAACATTATTATAAGTTGGAAGGATGGGGAAAAAAGAATCAAATAAAGCCCACTTTATCTTGATAGGAATGATTTCTTTTCGGTAGTTAGTTAAAATTAATAATAATTTTACAAAATTCATTTAAATAAACAAAAATACTGGACTGTATATAGCACATGATTATACTAAAATGTCCAGGTAATACATATAAAATTAAGAAAAAGAGAAAAACACATATTAAGAAGGAATTAAATTCGCCTTAAATGAAGAAGGGCATTTGAATAGTAAGTTATCGTCGTCGAGACAGATATGAAATATTATTAGAATTAGAGCTGAAGTTTTACTCCTAAGTTTCAGTTATCAGAAAGAAAATTTCGCCTGTCGACTCTGAAATTGTTGGAGAAGGAAGATTTATACCATTTTCTAATTATGCGTCTAAAAATTACTGAAATTAGAAATAAATGGTTGAACTACAAAAGTTATGTAAAGATTATAATATGTTGGAATTAATCAATGGATGAGACTGGTAAGTAATAGTAAGATGTAAATAAGCTTATGAGTGTAAGTGACACCTATCGATTACATGTAAAAAATTTATATACCTCAATCAATTTTATATAATTGCTATGAGCTTATAAAGTGTAATTTATTATTTTTACAATATTAAGATTGAGCTATTTATTTTTATTGTATTTCTGATTTATTATTATTATGGTTCATTGGTTTTACTTTATTTTATATAGGCGGAATAATATTATTACAGAATTTATTGAAAAGAATTGGTTATCTTAATTTGTTCATAGTATTGTATAGAATTTCTGATAGGACCCCACCGATGACCTTCGTTTATGGATACTCTCTTTATATGAATAGACGTGTCGTTTATGTAATTATGAACATTTCAATCATAAAAAAAAATCACCAAGATTATTATCAACAATTTTTATTTTTTAGGTGATAGCCTATAATATTTGGAAATTAATATAGGTATTAATATTTTAATAATAAGACATTATTTCAATAATTAATGGATTTAGAAAAGTAGCAGATGTTTTTTCGGAGAAATTTAATAAAAGTGCGGAGACATTTATCCAATCTGCAGGTGGTAACTTTAGAGGTTGGTTAACGGTATTATATGTAGATCGCTTAATCAAATGTTTTCCATTTAAATATTTCTTTTTAAGAAATGTTTATTTTCCTAGTGTTTTCTTAAAAATGAAATTGAAAAGTAATTATTAAAGTAGAAATTAACAAAGGTTTTTAACCAGTACCACTCTTTTGTTTATTGTAAAAGGAGTAATAGTTAGCAGTTATTGGGAAAAGTAAGTTAAATAGTTGCATATCTAAATGTTTTCACTTTATTTCGTACACCATATATTTGGACTATTGCGGAAAACTATATGGTAGTAATTGCTTTATTGAAGTAATTAATACTTTTTCCATTTTTGGCGTACTTAAATAAATTGCCACATCATCTTCTTTTGGGCAGAATTCTCTAATTACTTGCCTACATGTGCCACAGGGAGAAATAACATTAGGTGACTCGACTTCAGCACTGACCACTACCTTTGAAAGTTGTTGATCACCACAGCTTACAGCTTTTACAATTGCTGTTCTTTCTGCACAAATGGTTGGTCCGTAGGTTATATTTTCTACATTACAGCCGGTATACCATTTACCATTCGTTGTCTCTATTACTGCTCCTACCTGTAGCAAGCAATATTTGCATTTTTACTATTTTATTTTAAAGCTTTTAGGTAACCTCGCAGTATAATTGAACTCTATAAACCACCAGAATAGAATAGAATTTGCTTAATTGTAAATCGCGTGACTGAAACGCTTATTTGCCATATAATTCTGCGGTTTCTCACCCTTTGTTTACTTATATCAAAACTTATAAAACCAAACAGAAACTTATTTCATCTGCACTTTTTGAGAGATTATTTATTGGCTTCATTTATCGTCTATGCTCTACTTGATTGCCTTGAAAAGTGATCAATAATTAAACTAATTAAAAATCGGAACATCAAGTAATAGAATGAATTTAAAAATTAACGATCTTCCACTTTAGCGTGTTTGTAAGTTATATTTTTCAAATTTCCATTATTTAATTCAAAATTTCCTAGGTTTCATTCCGATAATATTATTGATTTATTTGTAGGATTTAATTTTTACATTATAAAAAGATTAGATAAATATACCTTATATTTACTATATGGACAATATGCAAAATCCATCATCCTTACGCTTTCCCTTATCAGTTGCTGAATTGCGTAATCGATTTCATTAAACTGAACAAATTTGAATTCGCTATTCATGTTCACTTCAACAATGTTTAGTCAACGAACCTTAAATGTACAAATGAAAGACTAACAACTATCGATGTTGTTATAAAATGCACTGGTAGGAGGAGATAAATTATGTTTTATTTGCTATCTTTTTGTCATTTGAATAGTAATTGAGTGTTAGATTTGTAAATGCCATTGACCTTGATGTTCGAAATATGGGTAGATATTTGCTACTACTTGTACTAATATTACTTACATTTAACAGTTACCATTATATATTTTTGGTAAAAAAAAACTTCAAAAATAATTCTTATACAAAACAAAAATAACCTATATAAATGAGACAAGTTAAGTCATCTTGAGAGTTAATAGTTTAGAATAAAAAAATAAATACTAAAGAAAAAAAATTTAAAAAAAATACCTGAAATAAATATCAAAATTATAATTCTAAAATAGAAATAGTATTAAATTGCAAAACACATAAATAAATTTTACAACAACAGTACCATGAAATTATATAAGCTTGTAAATAAAACGATAAAGTCTCCTGTCTATGAAGTTCTAATAATTTTGTTTTATCTGTTTCCAATATCGTACAGTTTTAATAAATGATTTAGATTTAAAGGTGTGAAATGTCGACCCCTGCTATAGACAATCAAAGAATTGTTAGACAAATTTACAAAAAGACATCTGTGCACATTTTAAAAAACATTAATCTGTAAAAAGGATAATCATTGAGTAGTTCGAAAAGCTCAGATTTATTTAAAACAAAATATGTTTAATCAAAAGAGAGATTCTAACTTATAAATAAGTTTTTTATTTATTTTGATATTTATACATTAACACGTTGACTGCGGATGTGGACAGCGTGTCGACACACCGCCTTCTTGCTTGGTGTGTGTGTCGACTTGGTTTTGTTTACTTTAAACTTATCCCTACTCTTCCAGCACAGCTCAAGCCAGTTGTCCTCTCTTGCTCGCACTGTAGAAAGATTAAAAATCTGGTGTGAAACACTCACACAACTTTCTCTTTCCAGTTCTCAAAATTATAACTGCCAAATGTTACAGTTAGTGTACCAAAATTAATGAAATTCGTCGAAAACTGGAAAAACTGTTCAGTAAAAGCACACTTCCGGTTTACTAATTTTCGTGAAACTTGGAATTTTGGCCACTATTTATTTCCAATTAATTTTGTTTGGATGATAGAATTGTGTAATCAACTACGATAGCATTTTAAAGAAAAACATAACCCCAACCCATCATAAAGTGCCCTTAAATGAATGTTCCTAGAGAAATGTTTTAAGTAAAAGTTGTAGATCTTTGTATGCGTAGTTAGTATAAGAATTTCAAGAAAATCATCGGACCCATTTTTTAGAAAATCGCGAAAAAGTGAAAAAAACCATTTAGTAAACTGGTAAAGTAAACGCACTTCCGCTTATGCGATTTATTTCAAACTTGGAATTTCAAAAATATATTTAATTCTAATTAACATTAGATGAGCGAATTGTCCTATAAACTGAAATAGCACTTTACATGAAAACCTAACCCCACCCCTCCCCCAAAAGTGCCCTTAAATGAATTTTCCCAGAGAAATGTTTCAAATAAAAGTTTTAGCTCTTTGTATGTGTAGTTGATATGTCAAGTTTAAAGAAAATCGTCGGAGCCATTTTTGAGAAAATCGCGAAAAGTGAAAAAAACCATTTAGTAACTGGTAAAGTAAACGCACTTCCGGTTATCATTTTTTTTCAAACTCGGAATTTCAACAACATATTTAATTCTAATTAACATTATTTAGATGACAGAATTGTCTAATAAACTGAAATAGCACGTTAAATGAAAACCTAACCCCACCCCTCCCCAAAGTGCCCTTAAATGAATTTTCCTGGAGAAATGTTTCAAATAAAGTTGTAGCTCTTGTATGTGTAGTGATATAGCAAGTTTAAAGAAAATCGTCGGAGCCATTTTTGAGAAAATCGCAAAAAAGTAAAAGAAACAACTAGTAAAGTGGTACTTCCAGTTGAGGAATTTGACAGATAACGTACTGTCAGATCCCATGGTGATACCTAAACGGAATATCAAGTTTCAACTGCGGTTTTTCATTTTTGAGCTGTGCTGTTCACATACACACACACACACACACAGACTATTTGCTAAAAACCACTTTTTTGGACTCAAAACCGATATTTCCGGGGAAAACTCGATATCGAAAATTTGACACGATTACAATACTTCCTCTTACTAGGAGTAAGAGAAAGTAAAAAAGTGTATTTTCCTCCAGCCTGAAATTCCAGTTTTTTGTTCATTTTTTTTCGTGGTTGTACTTATAACATTATTATACATGTATTATTAGTATATTTGCACTAAATTTGAAATCTTATTTCTTAATCTATTCTGAGCTCAAAGTAAGTTTTGAAAAACTATTACTTTTTACCTATTTTTTTTTATTTTTTTAGAAAATAGAACTGCATATTGTAATTTTATTGTAGAATAAAAGTGTTATTTTGAAATGTTGGTATTCTTTATGAATTATTTTTAAGTTTTTCATCATTCATCACAAATGTTACCAATTTCATTTGCTTTCTAAAAAAAAAAGTAAAAAGAGATGCGACACAGTGTCGACAGCCTGCAACACGAAGAGATCTTCTTCTGCGTTGCGGGTGTCGACACCTGGTTAATCGCAAAACGGATGTAAGAATAGGTAAAATACGTCATAATACAATCGAATTAGTGCAAAAGGAAACTATTGAACAAGTAAATCTATTCAGCACAGAGTATCGGTACAGGCCGAATGGGTCCCCAGTCAACGTGTTAAGCTATCTATCACATTAAAAGACTAAGAATTTCGTAATATTTGTCTTTCAAATCAAAATAGCTATTTATACTCTTTGCCTAACACCTACTATCAGAATGCTTCCAATCAACTGCGATTCCAAATAACAATTTTACTTTCTCTTAATATTAGTAAGAGGAAATATTGCTATCGTTCCAGATTTTTGAAATTGAGTTTTCACCTGAAATACACGTTTTGAGGGTCCCCTGAGTCTGAAAAAAGTGGTTTTTAGAAAATGGTCGGTATG
The DNA here is from genome assembly GCA_011037195.1 of Triatoma infestans. NCBI lineage: Eukaryota > Metazoa > Arthropoda > Insecta > Hemiptera > Reduviidae > Triatoma > Triatoma infestans. Next base: position 21,983 of record JAAEAF010005481.1, read on the forward strand.
TATGTTTGTGAACAGAATATTTAAAAAACGAATAGTCACAGAACTTGGTATTCTGTTTAGTTACAAACTTCGAATCAGGCATGAAGATTTCGTGCAAAATCCATTAACCGAAAGCAAGACTTTACTGAATTTTTTTACCAGTTTTTGTGATTTTCTCAAAAACGGCTCCAACTTTTTTTCTTTAAACTAAGTATGTGCACTACACATACAATGAGCTACAACTTATATTTGAAACATTTCTTTAGTAAACAAGAAATGAGTAAAAGTAATAAGAACTTCTAGTATTGGTAGTCGAAAGATAACCAAGTTGAACCAAAACTTCTATTATACTTTAATTATTTAGTTTTTATAAACAGAATTTTATCAAATTATACCCTCTAATTTTTCAAACAAAATGGTCAGTAAATTTATAAATGATCTTATTCATCACCAAAAACATGAAACCGACAGTTCATTAAAAAAAAAATCTAAAATCAAAGATAACAAGATTTTTTTATAACAATTTTTAAGATTTGCCTAAACCTAAGCATAATTTTTTGTTAGGTATGAAATTAATACAAGAACAAATAAAAGACGATGAAGTAACTACAATAAAATATATTAAATTTTAATTAAGTTATCTACTTCTATGTCACAAATGTCTCTCTCTTGGCTTCATTTCTTTTATAAATCATATCTTTTCTTGTTGCAGGTACACTGTAATTCCATCTGCACAAATTCAGCTCTGGATTAATTCAGTTGGTCTTGTGATGGCTGCATTACCAGATTCTTTCTGGACAGTATTACAAGAACGGCTGGTAGAAGTACTTTCTTGTCCTAAATTGACTAACTGGCCATATAGAAATTCGCCATTTCAACTTTTTAACTTTTCCACAACCCATAATTCTTTATTAGATAATAAGTTTTCTTATACTTTGGCATTGGCACATGCTATATGGTATCATGCAGGAGTTGGACATTTGGCAACCTTACCTCAGTTAGTTTTGCTTATATAATCATTATTTTGTTTTAATATTTTCATATTGTCATCTTGTATTAAAATTATTTTAATAGATTCGTTAAGGAAAAGTTGTCACCACTAGTAAAGACTGAAGAACAGTTACTCTTTCTATGCCACCTAATTGGGCCATTTTTACATCGATTCAATACAGATAGGCCAAAAGGAGTATATGAACTGACAATTGAACTTTATCGATGTTTAGAACAGGTGGACAAGGAAGTTACTCAAATGAACTATATGGATCCTATATGTGATTTATTGTATCCTTTATTGTTTAGGTTTAATTCATTTGTAATGAAGTCCTTTCTACTATAAACTCAATTTATATATAACATGTGAATGTGTGCATGGGTGTGTGTGTGTGTAAAAATAGCTTAAAGCCGAAAAATTGCAGGGAGATAGCCGAAGAATTGCAAAATTTGATATTGTATTTAGTACAAATACAAAATGAAATCAACAAATAAATAAGTTTTTCTCATTCTGTACATGTCAAATAATATAATGCTGATTTAAAATGCTAGAAATAAAGTTATCTCTAAATGCTTTGGTATTTTATCCAAAGCATGCATATTTCTTGTATTCCTGACTGGTTTCGGATTTTCATTCATAATCAAAGCAAATTTGCCAATTTATGTTGAAGTGAACTCTGTGCACGAAATTGATAAATTTGCTCTGACGATGGATAAAATACCAAATATACCATTGCGGACCCATCCACATATTCATCTAAATGCTTTTATTAAAAATATGCCCTATAGATTCTTTTAGGGGTTAATGCACTGCGGTATGAAAGATCATTCATGTCCTCGGAGCCTTCTCAGTGCACTGACGGCTTCCGAGCAGTGTTTTCTAGAAATGGACAACACTGCCATCACCAGTCAGTGAACTGTAGAGGCTCCTAGAAAATAAATTCTAAGGGCAACCCTGCTGGATTAGTACACGGGGCCATTCTGAGCTAATGCCTTCCTAGCTTGTAGAGTTTTTATTTGCATAGCTTGCAAAACTTTGGGCTTTTCTAGTGTTGTCAACTAGGTATTGGCCAATTTCTGGAATGAAAGTTACGTGATAATTTTCTATATTGTAATCAGTTTATTGGCAGGATAGCCTCTTTCCACGTGTAGGATATCTTCTTCGCATGAAGAACTAGTGTTGGATAGCGATATATTTGAACATTGGTGTAGCTTATTTTTGTAAGTATTCTTTAGTGATGTACATAATTTCGTTAATTTTACATTTTAATAAGTAATTTATTTTTGATGTTAGAATTTTGTCTTTATTTATTTTGGAATAACTGCAATATGTTGGAAAAACTGCAATTGATCTTCAGAATAATGGCACCGTAAGAAAAAAATTATTTTTTTATTGTAGTTTACAATCAGTCTTTAACAGTCCAAATCTGTATTTTCAATTTATTTTTTTCCATTGTTTTATTATAACCATCCTCAGAATTTAAGAACCTTTATCATTGGCAGTAACAATTAGCTTTGGACTGCGCAATCTTTTGGGATAGTGTTTCTTTTGAAAATCATCAACGGTGGCAGATGGAACCACCTGCACCGCATACCACATTAAAATTATACTTTTCGTGCCTTGTTTTACTAAATGAGATTCCTTTCGCACCTCTTCCAGGAACTAGGCATACTAATCCGTATTTCCGTAAGTGGCAAGCATCAACCCTTCGAAACAACAAAATTAAGCTACTTTCGCTTTCCAGTCGCACAGCAATTTTTATTCAACGCTAGTGGAGGAGCCCACACTTGAAATAATTTCTCTTCATAAATCCAAAAACCCAAGAAGAAGTCAGCTGAAATTAATCACTTTATGTTGTAAATATATAGTATCGGAGAACTTCTGTAAAATGGAAAGAAACCTCTGGTAATATATGATACTTTTGGATAATTGATACTGACCGAAACTTATGTATCGGATCTATTGGGATTACCAAAATGAAACATTAATGTTAAACGTCTTCGATTTTTCGGTTTTGAGTTTATGGTGTTGATACATTCAGTGACTAAGAAATCATTTTCGAAATAGAGAGAAGCTTTAAAAACACTTATATCAAAAGGAAACCTCAAATTCGAAATTGTCACAAGGAATACAGTTCTTTTATCTTTAAAATGATGTTCAAAAGTAATTATTTATTTACAACTTTCGTATATCAGATTTCTTACATTGCTGAAAGATATATTGCGATCATATCAAGATAGATTTTTAGCTAAAATATACTTTTGATGTCCCCAGAAAACTTTGTGTGTGTCTGTGTGTGTGTATCATAATTGAAATACTATATAATACGCAAAATACAAAAATTTGAAAGTTCATTTGTTGATCTCGTTCTCTAAAATGTCATTTCAGTAATAATGCTAAAGGTAATTATGTTTAATAAAAGTTTCAAGATGATTATGATTGGTCGTAAGAATTAAATTAATATACAATATGAAAAAGGACTATATCTTATACTCATGATTTATTACCTATTTACTTTTTTTCGTTTTTATTATCCGTGATTTAACGAGTGATGAAAGTTTTCAGTTGGAGACTTTTATTTCTTTTCTTATATTAATGTATTTACCTTAGTGATTCAACGTTTGATGAAAGTTTTCAGTTGGAGAATTTTATTTCTTTTCTTATATTAATGTATTTACCTTAGTGATTCAACGTTTGATGAAAGTTTTCAGTTGGAGACTTTTATTTCTTTGCTTATATTAATGTATTTACCTTAGTGATTCAACGTTTGATGAAAGTTTTCAGTTGGAGACTTTTATTTCTTTGCTTATATTAATGTATTTACCTTAGTGATTCAACGTTTGATGAAAGTTTTCAGTTGGAGACTTTTATTTCTTTGCTTATATTAATGTATTTCCCTTAGTAAAGCATCCTAGATATCACATTAAATATATGTTTGTTGGTGACACAATGAAAAATGATGCGGAAATTTTCATAAGAAAATTGAGGCCTGCTCTGCAAATTAGATTGAGATTTATTGCTCATATTAATATCGAGGAGATAAATGAAAATAAAGAACAACAACAACAACAACAACAGCAGCAGCAACCACAACAACCACCACAACAACAGCAACAGGCTACCGTAACTGCTTCTTCTTCTGGAGTAGTTACGACTGCAGCACCAGTATTTAAGCCAGTAGATAGTTCTAACACATCATAGAATTCATAGAGAATATATACCTACAATTCATTTATTTTTTTGAATGATATTTAAAAATGAATTCTCTTATACATAGATATTTTTTTTGTTAATAAAGCTTTTATATTTGTAAGACCTTATTAATAATCTTCAATTTTTTTTTATGCCATTTTTATTTCAAGCAAATAGTAACCACCTGTGCTAGGTTGTGACTTGTATGTAACATACTGCTGTCCTATGAATATGGACAAGTGAAAGAGGGGATTGTGTGTATCTCCTTCACACCCTTACTCGCTCTCTCTCACTTTATCTGTCTAAATAAAATATTTCCAAAACGAAAAATCGCAGGAACTAGATTGTTTTTTTGAGTTTTTCGCAGTTTTCTCTAAAAGGCTTCAACGACTTTTTTAAACTTTGCTTACTTACCATTCATAAATTCAGACCTGTAAGTTTTAGTTGAAACATATCTATGAAAATTGATTTTTTGAGAGTTTAGGGAGGCAGTGGTTCTAGGCTTGTTTCTACACTCTATTTCCAAATACCAAACGAGTCCTGTACGTATGAAATTCGGAGGAGAATTAAATATGTTAAATAAACACTAGATTTTGAGAAAATTGATTAACCAGTAGTATGACATTAAATTGACCAATAGTATGATTAAATTTTGTATATTTACGCAAGTATTATTTTGTATTTTTTTTTTTTATAGAAGTAGTCCTATTCATTTATTTTGAATATTAAAAAAAAAAAATTGGCTTTTGGGGCGCTGCAAAGTTAGGATTCCCTCTAAAATACCGTTTCAGTTTAGTGGTGGAGATAAACGAACCAAAAATTTAGAAAATTATGGATAAGATCTATGGGTAAAGAACAATTCATGTCAGTGTTTAAAACAGGATTTTTATTCACACTTAAAATTTTTAACAATATTCCTACAGAAGAAACTATAGATTTAAATGCAGATCTTATTAAAAATGGCACACCATAATCAAAGATGGACGTATATTTGAATTGTTAAAAGTACAAGTAAGCACTATTAGCCAAATTAATAATCGAAATTCCTAAATCGAGTTGTCGATATTCCCTTATCAGGTATGTAGTACATAAAAAATTATTCTTATAAGATAATCACAATCTTTAGACAATATTATTTATTGAACGGTAAAGTCATTGAGGAAAACGAAAGAAAGCAAAATGAAGTTATAGAATGAGGAAGAATTTAGATATGACACTATAACAGAGTACAGGTTGTAGTGTTATAAATATGTCTTAGTAATTCATATCTTTTCTCCTTTCAGAAACACTGCCAGATAAGTTTCAAATTTGAAACGAAACCGGACAAGGAAATAAACTATATTAAAATTACGACTTGATAACTCTACATCAACTTATATAACTAATTAAAGAAGGCCCTCATCTTTAATACAAAGCCAAGATGAATGAAACTTTCAGCGTGCCAGTTTGGGAAATAACAAATGTACTCATATTACATAATTACAATTATGCAAATTAACTTTGAATCCATGAATAACTGCTCTTAATCTGGGAGACATGTTTAGCAGTGCTAGTAAACTGTTCACATTATTGGTGCCTTTGAATTCCTTTCCTAAGAGCCTCTACAGCACACTGTCTGTTGTCAGTAGGGGAGTGTTGTCTGTAACGAGAGAACACTGCCCAATGGACGGCACTGAAATGCTCCAGGGCTTACAATATCTATTGTAATTTCAGGTCACAGTGTATTCTCTAAAAAGCTGTAATCTAAGAGTTACTTGAATGAAATTTCAAAAACATTTTTAAGTTTAAGACAGTGGGTGTTAGGCGCAGAGGCAAGGGCTCTGAATAAGCGTTGGCATGGACTGACTTGGAAAATTGAGAACGAGGTTCATCTCATCCAGAAAATTCAATGAATTTGCAATGTAGCAAAAGTAGAAAAGGAAGAAGCCTAAATCATGATTGAAAAAGCATGGCGATGAAGAAGAGAAAATCCTAGGAACTTTGGTTGGATGAGCAGGAGAAGGAAGTCTTGGAAGTCAGGGGACAAAAATAGTTTAGCTCGAATAAAAAAAGAAAAGGAAAGAGATAAAGAAAATCCTGTTTCACCTTTAATAGGGATTTATTTAAATTATAAACTTGCAAGAAATTTTAGAATATATTAAAGGAATTCCTCCCAGTATTAGCGACTTTTACCATCTGCCTATGCATATGCGTACAATGGCTTCGCATTGAAGAGGTCTTGGAGTTCAGGCACACTTACGTCTAACAAAAAACTGTTGGTTGTTATTTTAGCCTAGTCTAAAGGGAATTTGATAAAACTTTTGGATTTCCTTCAGATACCCTGATTGATATTGAAGTGTTAGGCATTTATCGTGACACCGAAAAAATTAAAACCCAGGCTTAGACCGCCTCTTTAGAGTTAGAGATCGAATCAGCCAAATTACTCAATTGATTCTAGCGAGCAATAATTTTCATGAGTAGAAGGAATATGATAGTGATGAATTTGACTTTATATTATTAGGTTAAAACACATTATTTTAAGCCTTAGGATATACTTAAATACTGAATATTTGCTAATTCGCTTAGATTAGCAACTGGTGACCGGTATCTGGCTTTTATGGTAGTGTAAAGGTAACATCATTAAATAATATTTAAGATCGATAAGCCGATAACTTGATGCGAGGGAGAGGCTCAAAATTAAAATCTTCGATTACTAAGTACGGTTGAAGTGACGTAGCGGTATTGGAGTTTAGCCAGAGAAGGATATTTTTCATCGAAAACTTAGCTGAGTAAGTAGAATCGCATGTAACCTCACAACTTTTGGAACCAGCTCAAAATGAAAGACGCCCCGAAATTTCACCACTCGCAGAGCCTAATTTTTTTTCTTCAAATCTTCTCTTTAGGGGACGAGTATCGCTGTTTGCCCTATCTGAACCAATGTTTTTGTTTATTCAGATTGTTGAAATAACTTTTCATCGCAAATAATAGATTTAGAATACAGGGGATTATTGCACTGCGACCTGAAAGATCTATTGTGCCCTCCGGAGCCTGCTCAGTGCACTGCCGGCCTGCGAGCAGTGTTTTCTAGCTGCAGGCAATAATGCCTGTCACCGGACAGTGAGCTATAGAGGCTCCTAGGAAGAGAAAATTTAAGCGTAGCATGCTGGATTCGAACGCGGGACCTCCTCGTTGCTAGTCTAGCGCGCTACCACTGAGCTTATCCCTTCATTCTTCCTTGGCTTACACCAATTAACTACGAACGGAGATCCTAATTTGTGTAATGTGTTTGTCCTTGTCTGTAAAGGGTAGAGTGTATGTAGGTTTAAGTGCATTGTGTCTTGTTCTGGCGAAGTGCATGTGAGCTATGGTAACCTGCGGGATCACTACCACTACTCTCCAAGTAACTGCATGCAACAGATACCCCTTGCACGCCTAAATCGCCTGATTGTTTAATGAGCTCCTGCAAGGATCCACATCTAAAGCTGCCATCAGATGTGCTAATCTGAGGAGGGAGGATGCCCTGGATGAGCTTACTTTCCAGGTTCATATCACCCTCCCTTCATTTTTTGAAACAGATCTGTGTAGCTCGCGTAGAAACAGAGCTTTACCCTCTACTTAATTAATTTCAGAAGCGACGTTTGAGGTGTTATAACCTTTTTTAAAGGATTCGGAGTCACGCAAAATCGCCCGAATTTTTATATCCAACATTTTTTAAATCGCTCAAAAAGCGCATAGATCTTTCCATAAGCTGATAGAAGCATAAACTGAAAGTAGAAGTAATAAAGTCTGGATAAACATAGTTGAAATTCCGAGGAGGATTAAGAGAAAACGAAACGCAGACTTTTATTACATCTTAGCAAAATCAAGTTGACCGCTGGTTGGGCAACTCTTTTCTCTTTTCGCTTTTGGCGAAAACCGAAGAGAAAAAAATTTAAATTTTAAAACCAGATATACAAATCCCATTCAAATTAAGCTCGATAATTTAACATTTTACCTAAATTAGAAATAGTAAATAACATATCAAGGTATTCTTGTTGCGATTTATCAGGAATTGGGGCCTTGGGGTAAGCAGTTATGTGTTGAAGTAAACTTCGCCAAGACTAGTATTTCCAAAAGAGCTACTGTCGTTTGTTTAACTCTGAAATTGTAAAGTTACGAGTATGAAACAGAAATGTATGTGGTGTGAGCTAGAGGTTGCGAGTTTGTATGGTAAACCCAATTAGCTGCACTTTTTGAGGTGTCCAAACATTGTGTCAGTGTAAATATTAGGCTAGAATGCCACAGGAACACCAAGAAAATTGGCAACACATTGGAAAGTAGTTTCCTCCATTATAACTACTTCCTTTACAAAAACTACATTACTAGATATTATATTATCTATGTCGTTTACATTGACTTCTGTTTGAGCAAAGGGGGGGAGATTATAGAAAAAATATATATACTTTTAGTTAATTTATATATTTGGGGAAATGTATTACATTATGAAGGATTTTTATAAGAAAATTATTAAAATTCAAAATTTTATTATTTCTGCAATAAAACAACCTATTTATGACTATAATGACAATAATCAAATTCTACTATGAGTTAATTTTGTTTCAAAATAATTGAATTTACTTTTGAAAGATACATATGGAAATGATCAAATTGGCAGTGATATATTTATCACCTGATACTTTACTGATCGATATAGAATGTTAATGTTGTAAGTCGGGCATTTAGATAAATTTCGTTAGCTTACATTACAGTAATTAAATTATATTGACAGATCAATGGAAATAAAAATAAATCTTAGTGCCACAACCTATGTTAGTGAAAGACATGCCGTAAGGGTCATACGTTAAGAGGTAGATTTGTACATTTTACTTGTATTTCATTGCGTTTTACAATGAAATTTAATAAAAACAAAATTAACTTTTGTAGATCAGTATAAAATACCAAGTTTATTAACAGAGCAGTTGGGTGGGTTTGCAGTTTAAATTCCAACATTCCTGCGAATACTTTATAAAAAAAATGGATAGTAATTTAAGAGGATATTCGTCGTATCAAAATGATTCAGAGAAAAGGGATTTCAATAGAACTGCACAAAGTGTTGGATCCAACATTCAAAAGATTTCACAAAATGGTATTAAACTATTTTAATAATCCTACCATTTCTTCTGTTTTTGTTTGCCCCTAATTATGACTATGTTTTTAATATTTTTTTTTTCCTTCTTTTTAACGAAAATAAACTTAATTTTTTTTAGTTCTTTCCATGAACAAGATGGTTAACTTACTGGGAACTTCTCAGGATAACCCTGAATTGAGGCAGAAATTGTAAGACCAAAACATTTTTTTTTCTCTAAGCCAAATCATGCGTTAAAAACGCAATAATTATTTTCTGATTTTCAATTGAATTAGGTTTTATGAAGTATTTTCTGAGGCTTGATTATAGTATTTCTTAAAGTTTAGTTGTTTTATAATTATAAAAGATATACATTTTTTCAAAATCCGCTAAAACACAGTTATATAATTTAAAAAAAAAAACTGGAGGCCCATGTGATAATAGATTTCGGTTTATAATCATGTATATGATACCTTATCATCGTAAATGTAACGTTGTTTCAATTTCAGTCAAAAAGGCTAGACAGACGTTATATTGTTAAATTATTAATGAAATGTGAATAAAAGAACAGGTATAAATTCTTGAAATTCAAATTCTTCATCTGCTAACTTATTTAATGCATTCTAAATTACACGTATTGAAGAAAGTGATATTCATTTTGCTAAGCCGTTAATGAGCTTAGTGAAAGCAGTCTGCTCAACTTGCAGTAAACAGCATGTGATTTTAAGAAATAACTGACACTTAAAATTTCAAGTTTAAGACATTTCTTTACATCCAATTCATAATGTCACTTTGAATTTTCCATAGGTGAATTCGTTTCGCTTCACTTATTTATAACTTTTTTTTATTCAGAAATAATATATTTATTGATAGTACATCCATCATATGAGTCAAGAAAGATATATAGCTAGTCTGCTTTTTTGCTTGCAGCAGTAACAGAAAGTATTGCGAATGTGTTAAATTTTCGATATCGAGTTTTCAATGGATGTCACTTTTGAGATGCCCTGAGTGTGAAAAAGTGGTTTTTAGAAATTGGTATGTGTTTGTGAGAGGTCAGCATAATTCAAAAACGGAAAATCGCAGAATGTTCAAACTTGATGTTTTAGTTTAAGTGCATGGGGCCCGACAATAAAGTTTTGATAAAAAAGATCCAACGGAAGTAACACTTTTCTCGAAAATGGCTCCTATGATTTTCTTTAAACTTGGAATATTAACTACAACATATAAAGTGCTACAACTTTTATTTGTAATATTTTTTCGGAAAAATTTATTATGAGGTTACTGGTACATGTACGATTTTCGATAGATATCTGCTAGCTTCATTCGAAAGAACCATTATTATTAAATTTTGTTCAATTTTTTGAAATTCGAAAAGTAAAATTCCAGCCTTATTCTGAAGTTTTCCACACTGTTTATTTTAGTTCTTCAACTACATACGCTTGCGAGTAATTATTTTCTAAAATGAATTTTATAAAAGATAGTTCAAGAAATAGAATAATACAATGGCGTACGTTTTAATTGCTCAAAGGATAACATTTAGTTTCAAAGATACAGCAACAAAATCTCATTAATAAATGTAAAGCAAGTAAGAGTAAAAAAGTAAAGCAATACCTATTTTTTCAGGTGGGCTTAACGTCCAATTACCAAATTAGGTTAATAAATGTGCGTTATTATGATTATTTACGATTATATGATAAATTAGAATTAGATTTTCAATTTTATTTGTTATTCATTTATCTGAAATTCCAAGTCAACTTTTAGACTTACTTCCCTTTCAAAAACTGCCCCAGATATAAGCAGTCGATAACTTTGAATTTGTGAATTTTTGGGACTCCACCACTAGTAGATTCTGTGGGGGGTTGGCTACTAAGCCTAGTCGGTATTACTCCCATGGGTATATTGTGGCACGCCACCACTGGTAAGTCCGTTGTGTTAATGGTATTTCCATTTGGCCTGGACGAATAATTTTAATTTTTAATTTCAAATTTGTTTGTAAAAATTTTGAACATAATCCAAAAATAGCATGACAGTACATATGAGTAACATATATAAATATATTGAAATCTTAACTAGCCTAAATGGTAGATGGTAGTGAACTATAATTAAGCCATTATTTTTTTTGTTACAAAATAAATGGTTTTTATCAAATGATCATATTTTATAATTTGCCACCATAGTTATTTCACTTGGAGAATCCTCATTCAAATTTTTCTTCTTTGTGTTCTTCAGATATCAAATCAAACATTACACAAATCTCTTGGCAAAGGATACATCTTCCATGTTGTTACAATTGTCTCAGGTACAGATACCACAATCTCCGCCTGAACATGTAAGTAATTATCTCTAATGTACTAAAAACAGAATATATTCAATACAGAATACAATCTCATTAAGTCTGTAAAACATGTTTATCTTAACAATGTTTTAATATTTACGCAAGTTATGATCTTCCTTTGTTCATAATTAATTGCAGTGTAGATTTTTGTGCAGCGTGGTCTTAATTTAAATAAAAAATGTGGTAGGTTTTTCAACATTTCGTATAGTTTTTTTAGGACTTGATCCGTTGTGATATATAAATTATAAAATTATTATTTATAAATTAATATTTAACTTTTTTACATTTTGTGCTGCTGTTTATTTGATTTACCAGCACCATTGATAATCTACTAACTTATACGCTGCAAATTATCATCATCATCATCCTCAGCCCAAAAGTCCATTTCTGGATCCTAGCTGCCTCAAGAATCGCTCTTGAAAGGGTTCATCCTGAGGTTTCGTAATCTGGTGATTTAAGGCGAGTGGGTGATTGACCCTCAGCGCCCGAGTCCAATGGGAGGGGGCTGGCCCCTAAAGCATTTGGACATGCTCCCGTTCCGGGGCGGGCTCCTAGGGACGGTAGCCTTTTAATGCATATAGTTTGTAATTTTGGCACCCTAATTTGAAGTCATTTTCGTGAGATTATACATTTAGTTTCACAATTGAAGAGCTAGAATCTTCAAAAATAAGTAGCTGAAAGTCCTGAAATCTTTTTCAAGCTAAAGTTATAGTGTGGCAAAAACCTTGCGAATTGAAATAGAACGCAATTTATTTCTTACTTGTAAATGGAGCAAACTGCATTTGAATTAAATTTGTTGGAATAAAAGTATCTTTCTTGCATTTGAATTTCATTTTAGAATCTTTCATTCAACATCTAAAATATAACGAAGTGAGGAAATTAAGCTACCGGAAGAAAAAAAATAATTTTAGTTTCTCTTGGAAAAACTGCAAGACAAGTCTCCTTCCGCAAATCATCAGTATTTAAAAATTGGATTTTGTTTCTCTTGCAATCCTTAGAGACGTTAAAGTTGATATTGTTGGAAAAGTTACAAATGAATTGCCCTTTAATTAATTTTTAGATTATTAATTTAGATAATATGATAAATTTATTTTGTTTAACCGTATGTTATTTAATTTTCATTATTTTAGAGAGAGTATAAGATGCAAAGAGAGCGATTAGCTGAGGACTTAACAGCAGCATTGAATGCTTTCCAACAGATTCAAAAAACAGCATATCAGAAAGAAAAAGAAGAAGTACAGAGAAGTAGGGTTGCCCGTGGCCTTCCTCCGCCACCATCAAAACATAGAGGTTTTTTTTTTATTATTATTTATTTCGTCTTGTTTCTGGAAATTTAGAAAATGAAGAATAAATTTTTAAAGGAAGAATAACTTTTGGGATTTCTTTTTTTCTGTAGAAAATCAGTTGATTGAATTAACACCTAGCAATCAGACACAACTGCAAATTGAACAAGAAGAACGCGAGTTGCAGATTATTGAGGATCAAGAAGCTTCTATGAGACAACTCGAGGTAATTTATATTTCTTCCCAAAAGAGATAGTTTATATTCTATAAGTTGAATTTCATTTTAACACTTGCTTCTGAGATTTAAATTTTACTAAAGAAGAAGTACATATTATGAATTCTTGAATTATTTGAACTCCTTTTATTAGATTTTTTTTTTTTTCTTAATTGCAGAATGAAATACAAGAAGTATCGGAAATATTCAAAGATCTTGGTAAATTAATTCACAATCAAGGAGAAATAGTAGACAGTATAGAAGCAAATATTGAAGGAACTAAAGTTTATGTCTCAAGCGGCGCCACTCATCTTAGAGAGGCAAATAGATATTCGGTAATAATTACATAATAATAATAATAATAATTAAAATAATAATAACAGCAAGTAGAGTCATAGCATAAATTATCTCATATTTCTCTTATAAATTGGGCAAGTAAAATTGATAAAAATTATTAGAGTAATTTCTTTGAAATTAGACTTGTGCAGTATTTTCATGTTTATCCATTAAATTTCGAACCGTTCCGACAGTATAACTTTTTTGCTTTTTGAAGAATTGAAAACAAAAGCTGAAAGTGTTATTTTTTTTGTTTTGTTTAGTGCTATTGAATGAGTTGCTGTTGGGATTCAAGATCCCAGAAGAAGTGATTAGTGCACTTCTTTCGACGCAGATAATGTTTTAAAATGAAATACGATAATAATAAGTAGAACAAAATTATGGTTATAATAGAAAATAATAAACTAACATTTCATTATCACTTGAATATATATGTAAAAACTAGGAAATTTAGGTTTTAAGTCCTAGTTTTGAAGTTGAATATGAGAAATTTTAATTGCTTGCAAATTTTGTTACTGAATAATATTGGATATATCAGTAATATTGTAGCGCTACTCCGATATATCCAGTTTCCAATGCACTTGTTTTTTTTTTAAAGATGTTCCTTGAAAGGCAGACCTTTCACAAAATTTGTTCATAATATATTGAAAAAATAAAATTATTATAATGGCCCCCAATATTATCATTTCAGTTCTTTGTAATTTATGATTAGTTAGAGCATTTTATAATTGATTTTTAAATGAACTAGCTGAGCATTCAGTTCTTGGCAAGTTAAATTTGATCATTGCAGAATGCATTGATTTATGGAAGTGCGTTTTTTCTATAATGCCAGCTCCTTTTCCTCTACACTATCTCTGTCATTATTGCTACTTTTCAAAGGTAAATCAGTTGGAGGATAAGACGACCGTTCATTTCATGGTGTACCATACTCATTTCACTTAACACATTGGTTTGGAATTTATTTAAAATATTGAAATTTTCACGCGTGCTACTTTTGGCAAATAGACCGTCAAAAGGAACGGCTTTTTTTTTTAAATTACTATCTTAAAAATGGATAAAGATTTTGAAATTTTAACTGGTATCTTCTTGAGCCCAGAACGGCTTGAAAATGTAAAAATTGTATTGAAAGTTGGTGTGAAACAATCATCTGACTCTCATATTGTAATTTTGATGAGTTCTGTTGGACAAATTCTTACTTTTCTTGAAAGCTCGAATAAGTGTTGAGTTTCTTATTCTTTAGTTTCTAGACTAAATGTTTAATTTCTTAATACTGAGTTGGCATTATAGAGAAAAGTCTAACAGCTGAGCTCCTCATAACGCTCAAAAATAAGATTTTCTGGAAAAATGTTTCTAATAAAAATGGAAAGGTTATATGTATAGTAAGTAACTAAGTATGGGGGAAGCTCACAATGGGCCCAGTTGAGGTCTAAGTGCTGAACGAACCTCCTTTTGGAGGCCCCGAGTTTCTAGAATAGAAGTATGGGAAAATCTTTAGAGCACTTCGAAAATTGTGAAATACAGAAAAACGCATTCTGAAAAATTCGCACTTCTGGTAACAAACATTTGTTTAAACATATTTAATTCTTTTCCATATTAAATCGTTAGTAGAACTAGACGTATTTTTAGTTAGCACTTTAGAGGGAAGCGTAAAACTGAGAAAAAGCCGTCAATAAAGTCACACTTCTGGTGACAGATTTAAACCGAATCCTTTTGTTAGACCACTTTTTATATCTAGATGGAATGCCATTTTTGAGTGATTTTTCATTTTTGAAAACCCACGTTTAAATAAAATACTAAAACACATAATTCAATGAAGGGCACAACGGAAGTTATTCTTTTATTATTTCAAACATACCACTATTAACAAAGGAATTTTAATCGTTTAGATGACATTATTTATATGAAATTATTTCAATAATTCACATATATATTTTAAATAAATATCTGTACTATAGTAAATAATGAACTAGCTAAGAAAAGATATCCCTAAAACTGTTGCGGATTATTCTCAGTCAACTTATACAAGGCTAGCCCGAGCACTTTGCATGGTGGCTTTTATTATTTGCCAGTTTCTAACAAAAATATAAAGTTTCCATCCGTTAGACTATCGGAGTCTTTAGCAAATATGGTGTCAACTTTTCAATACAGCGTTTTACTTCATAAATCCGGAAATGAGGACAACTCGACGTAATTGAAAAGAGTAACGACTGCAAGCTCTTATTTTTGTAAACTGATACATATGAGGATCCTCTTCAAACCAGGACGAATAACCTTTTTATACAATTTATTACGATTGTGCACTGTACTTTTGACACGTAAACATGTATGCGCACTTTTTTTTATATATCCTTTAATTCCTACCCTAGACTCGTCTCCATAGACTAATAATAACAATAAAAGCTACGCCGATCAGTCATTTCTATCCGTCTTGTCACCCTGTTGATACTAGGATGGCCGGAATATAGTTTTTAAAAGATTATTAGATGTAACTGTTTAGAGATCTACAATGTTAACTATGCCAATTTTCGTTAATGCAGTTTTTAAGTTTGCAAGAGATAACTCGATATGAGCATCCAAAACTCTTCAGTTACCGGTAGATTTTCTTCTAGAGAAATTAGATAAATCCAATGAAGCATAAACACTTTCACAATTCACTCAATAATCAATATAATACTTTAGTTAAAAATGAACTCACAGTAGTTCCAATCACACTAACACTTGAAATGAGAGTAGAGGAATTGTGGAATATTGAAGGTAAGATATGTATGAACATTTACACATAAGCCAAAATATATAGTTTAATTTGTAAACATTGCATTTATCTTAAGCATCCTTAGCACTTAGTGTATGTAACCTTCCAATACTATATGGTATTTCAAACCTTTATATAACGAATTTAGTTTTCTTTAGAGCAAAGTCGGCTGTAGTTCCTTCAGCTTCCGAGGTTCAGGAAATTTTGGTCGGCCTACAACAGAAGTGCGACTTTTATTAATGGATTTCTCATTTGTTCGGCATTTAGTAGAAAATGGTTTCAAGACTCTTGCCTTGAATCATCAGCATATAATTTATAAATCTTAGGACTTTTACTAGTAACATTTTTCCAGAAAAATGGATTTTAAGGAGTTCAAGGGATCTCTGCCATGGCTTACACATCTTAATTACCATTTCACTTTACTGAGGCTTGAAACATATTGCTGCTGATGGTTTTACAATATAGCAAAATTGTCTTAGCTACCATATCCTAAGAAACAACAGATAATGTGCAGTTTTCCCTCTACTCCTGTATATTGTATACCATGTATTTATGCGGTAAATTTCCAAGTTTAATATAATTGTCAGAAGAGCAATATGTATACGAGTGTTTTACATTAGATTTTTTTTATCTTTCCATACTTTCAGCCTCTGTTCTATGAACTCTAAAGATGAACCATTCATTCATACATTTTTTTTATTGTATTTTTTATTTTATTTTATTTTACAATGTGTGTATTGTAGTTTGCATTATTTATAAATATGCAATTATAATTTTCTTTTTTCAGTCCACGCTACGGAAGTACAAATGTATAATTTGTGTGGTGATTCCAGCAGTGATTCTTACATGTACAATATTAATTATAACGTGGAAACAGTCCGATTAAATCAAAATTTACTTGGTAACATATTTAATTACTACTTAATGTAGTTGGGAAATTTGGTTAAAAAAAGAAGAAATTCACCAGATGTTTCCAGCTATCACATCGATCGACATGTATTATAATTAAAAGAAGATGAAGAAAAAAAAAGATTAATTAAGAAAGGTATTGCACTTAAGATATTTATAACGTTAAAAAATAATTTGACCATTTGAGTTAAAAAAAAAAGTAAGAAAAAATATTTTAGCCAAAGAATTCAATTTATTATGTCATTATTTTGAATTGATTTTATTGTGATTAAACTGGGTATTACCATACATACAGTGAAAGCTTTGAATTTTGTTTGTATAAATTGTTTTTTTTTTTTTTTTTATTTACTTGCTTTAAATTCATTCCCAGCTTTTTAGATATAACAAAGAAAATTAAACTTTGTTAATGAAGGTATTTGGTTCAGTATTCATGAAATCAGCTTATTTTCGATTTTTTGTGCATTTTTTTTTTTTTTTTTAAGACTTGTGAATAAGCACTTTTTTTTTATTTGTTTGAAAAATCTTTATTAAATATATTGCGGCAAAGCAAGTCATACGAACTTGTTATGAAATATCCAATGTATATAATTATATTGTAAAATTAATATTTGTGGCACATCATGCTCATATTGAACTTGCAAAAGAGTGATTTAGTTCCTTACTTATAATAGTATACATATAAATAGGGGAACTATTTTGTTTTTATCAACTTATTATTGGTCATATCACAAATAACTTCCAGCTTGATAATTTTCATTTGGCTGTGCCATCATCACATTTCTAATCATAAATATTATTTAACAGATAAATTAGTTGACAATTTTGTCTAATGATAATGGAGTTGGGACACTGCGAATAAACTAATTGTTAAATTATTTAAAAAAGTAATAAAAAATTAATTAAAAAAAAAAAATAAAAAGAAGAAATTGTTTATATCTAATCATATTAATTTTATTTATAATATTCCACATTTCTATGTCATTGTTTTGAAGGAAATATATTTTACTTATATTCTATTTTAATAATCTATATTATTCTTTTTTTTTTTTTTTTTTTTTAATTCCATCCGTCCCTATAATAATTTCAGTTTTAAATTCTGTTTGAATAATTTCATTTTTCTTTGTCATTAATAAATAAAAGATTTTAATAAATTAATTTGCTGTAGTATTTATTTTGCTCTGCTACTTAGTATTTGAACATTGTGGTATTGTTGTTTTTTTATGAAAACCCCACCCAGGGCACGCTTTCTTGATTTGATTTTTTTTTTTTTAAACCTAATTCTAAGGGATATCATTCAGGAAAGATACATCCCTACAATCTAATAAAATCATTCATTTTTTGAGGTCCTCTGAGTACGAAAAAATGAATGATCTGCATTGTTTGAATAAAATATCTTGATAATGAAAACTTGCAAGAAACTCTAACTTGATAATCCGCTTTAGATACCATCACTGACACATAGATTTCGGTCAAAACCTTGTCAACTTAAAGTGCGACTTACTGAATGTGTAAAACCGTACAAAACCTTCGGATCAGATGCGAAATATCAAGATTGAGGTCCTAGCAGTTTCCGTTTTTGAGATATTTTGTTCACACACGATGGTATTTGCGAACGTCCTTGCTCGAGAAGAGTATGCTGTTTTTCGATCGAAGAATACATGAAAAAATAGAAAAATACTAGATTTCTGACACAGTTACGTTTAACTCGGCAACGAGCATATCTTGGACCCAAGTCCAGAGGTTACGTCGTAAAGAAGAGGGTATGTAAATTCCTGAAGTTACGTAGTCACCGGACAGCTAGCTGTAAAGGCTCCTAGGAGAAGAAAAACTAAGGGCAACACTGCTAGACTCGAATCCGAGACTTCGCATTACAAGAGCGGAGCGCTACGACCGGGCTAATTCCGACCCAGACATCTTTTTATTCAAATTTCCTTTCTTGCTCACTGTGTAGATTTAATATGGCTGGAAAGAAGTAGAATAAGAAAATCAAGAATTTAGAAGTGAATGAACTGAATCCCATACAGTTGCAAATTTCAGGATTCCCAATGTGTTTAATACATATACCAAGCAAAGTTTTCTAAAAACAAAAAAAAAGTACAAAGGCCATTTTTAAACATACATGAAGCATTTGCAAACACTTATCGAGAGGGAGAAGAAAGAAGAAAGGTAGTAAAAGATATATTTCATAATTCAAGTTGATGCCTTGCAACTCCGTAAGTATTATTTTGGTAAATATAATTCTAAAAATGGCTCTTTACGACAAAAAAAATTACTGACCCCTTTTGTAGTGGACTCCTGATTGTATTATTTGAAAAAAAAAACAAACAAATTAATTTATTTAGGGAGTTTCGGAGGAACTGAGACGTTATTCTTTCCCTCTGCAATGCTGCCTCGCAATAGTACGTTTCCTCACCTTATAAGAGTTAAGACATTTAAGAAGAATCATAAATTATGAGAATACAGGAAGAATAAGTCCCTGTATCTTAGAATAGTTCTACTTAATCTACATACATTTTAGTTCTGCACCGGGCACTGCTTGCAAATGCACTTCCTATCATCGAAAGTTAATTTAGTGTCTGCAAGTATTTAATAGAAAAAAAATCTGATGAGAAACACTCACACGACTTTCTCTTACCCCTGTTAATACAGTTATATAGAAAATGACAAATTTTCTTTACATTTCGAATTGCTAAATATACAGATGGTGGGGGGGACAAGGGCCAACTAACCAACAGAGGCAGTTAGAAAATGATTACATTAAGCAAAGCGCCTTTATTATTGAGCAATCACATTTGAATTTTAACGTCTCTGATTTCTCAGAACCATCAAAAAACAATTTGTTCAGAAAAAATTGTACAAATAAAAGTGATAGGTTTATTTATATATCTGTGGAGTTGATATTCTAAGTTTAAAGGAAATCATTTTTTGAGAAAGTTCCCAAAAAAACTCGAAAACTTATCTATAAAACTGCTCTACTAGTTAACCGAATTTTTTCAAATTTGGAATTGTATTAATGCTTCTAATGTAAATTTATATTATATAAACGGTAAAACCATACATTGCAGTGAATATGTGGTACTTTATAGGAAAGCTTAAACGCTATTTTTTCCCCCCAGAACCCTCAAAAAATTAACTTTCAAATAAATGTGATAGGTAAGTAGAAAGTATAAGAAGTTGAAGAAGAAAATAGCTGGAGCCGTTTTCAAGAAGTTCGCACAAAACTGAATAAACATTCAGCAAAATCGCATGGTTTGATGGATGGATGGATTTTTAGCGGAAACTTTCGTGTCAGATGCGGTGATAGTACAGCTAAACAGAATAACAAATTTGAGCTTCTAAGGATTTTTCGCTTTTTGAGATATTAGAAACTGTCTGTATGGAGGAGTAATTATCCTATCCAGACTGCCATCTATAAAATTTGAGTCAACATCTTTGATTTAGTTATTTAGAATAAAATTAAGGTGAAGCTACCATTTTTAATATTAATTAACAGTAAACTATTTGTACTTTAAATATATATTCCAGATAACTTAATTCGAAAACTTGTAAGATATTAAAACTACAGAACTTAATGCTCCCGGTTCTATCTATTTTCTCAACCGTGTTAAGAAAGTAATTATGTAATTTAGCTAGTATTCATTATTAAGGGAACAAAGAAATAAAAAATCCATTCTTCATACGATAAATGCTATAGTTTTCTTAATTGTGCCCAAAATTATCATTTGTTCAAGAACAAATATCAAAAATTAAAAAAAAAAAAAAAAAAAATGTAAACCTAGTAAATACTTAAATATAATAACAGATCATAATTTTTTAATATTTTTTCCCCCTTTGTTGGACAACAGATATGACATAATAAGGAAGCAAAAATTTGGTGCCAAATTATATTGATCCTGGCTGGCTCGAAATCCGGATCCAATTACATTTAGGCCAAGGATATTTAAAATTGTTGAAACGGTTTTCAAGGTTGTGTCATACAAGATTATCAGTAAGCAATATTCTATAATATGCTACAACTTTTACTTTCTCTTACTCATGTAAGAGGAAGTATTTTAATCGTGTCAAATGTTCAATATCTAGTTTTCACCGGTAATACACGTTGGTCCCCTGAATCCAAACAAGTGGTTTTTAGAACATGGGGTGTGTGTGTGTGTGTGTGTGTGTGTATAAATAGCATAGCTCAAAAACGAAAAATCGTAGAAAGTTCAAATTCCTATTCCGTTTAGGTATCAGCATGGGATCCGACAGTAAGTTATGTGTCAAAATTCCTCAACCGGAAGTACCACTTTACTGAATTTTTTTTTTCATTTTTTCAATTTTCTCAAAAATGGCTCCAACAATTTTGTTCAAACTGGTATAGCACTGCATAGACAAAAGTCTCAACTTTTATTTAAACAATTTCCGTGAAAATCATAAAGGCACTTTTGGGGAGGGAGGGTTAGGTTTTCTCTAAATGCTATTTCAATTTATTACACAATTTTAATTATAGATTAAGTGTGTTGCCGAATCCGAGATTGAAGAAATCAGAAGACCGGAAGTGCGTTTTTACTGAAAAGTATTTTTCAGTTTTCTGCTATTTTCTCTCAAACAGCTCCAACGATTTTCTTTAAACTTTGGAATGTGAACTACACATATAAAGAGAGCTACAACTTTTATTTGAAACATTCCTCCAGGTAAACTCTTTTAAGGGGGCTTTTTGGGTAGGGTTATGTTTGCCTCTAAAGTGCTATATCTTAGTTGATTATACAATTCTACCATCTAACAAAATTAATTAGAAATAAATAGATTGCCAAAATTCCGAGTTTCAAGAAAATTAGTAAACCGGAAGTGCGTTTTTACTGGATAGTTTTTCCAGATATCGCGATTTTCTCCGCAAAAATACCGACGAATTTCATTAATTTGGTACAGTAACTTTAAAATTTGTCAATTATAATTTTGTAAAATGCAGTAAGGGTTTTTTTGTGGAAGCTCAAGGTCTTCTAACCTGTATCTACTACCTTGTCCTGAAATCCTTTCTAAGCGATCGATTCTTCCAAGTCACTCAAGGCTCATCTACCTCCTCCATCTATCCCATCCTAGCCGGAGTGTCCCAGGGCAGCATCCTGGCACCCATCTTATATACAATTTATACTGCCGACATCCCCGAACACCCAACACTAGCCATGCTGATGATACAGCAATCCTATCACCTCATACCGATCCCTTTCTTTCCAAGCATTCCTTGGAAATCCATCTTCACTTACTTGAATCCTGGTTACCGAAATGGAGAATAAAAATCAACCTTAATAAATCACAATACATAGTTTTCACATTAAACAAAAAAGTACTCCCTCCCATCTCCCTGTTCAATACTCCTATTTCTCCCGGAGACCTCGTTCGTTATCTTAGACTATACTTAGACAAGCGACTCAATGGAATCCCCATATGAGACTTCACGAATCACCCTCAAACCATGCTTCAGACTACTGGCTAGACTTCTTGACAAACGCTCTGAACTGACACTTCTGAACAAAAGACAACTCTCATCTCATTGCTCCCTCCAATATGGACAAACGAACTAGAACTGCACGGCATTGCCAAGCGTTCCAACCTCAATAGAATTCAAATCCTTCAGTCAAAAATCCTCCGTCGCATTGTTGTCGACGCCTCTTTTTACGTCACCAACCGCACCATTCACTACGAGCTGAAAATCCCATTTGCCAACGACCTCGCAAAATCCCGATACAACAAATTCCACAGTCACCTTTCGCTCCATCCAAATCCCCTCGTCCAAGCCCTCTAATTCCAACTCAGTCCCAGGTAATCCCCAAAGACGGTTGAAGCGCCGTTGGCCCCGCGACCTACTTCATATCTAATTATCGCTGGATAACTGCCATTCATGACATTGCATGCTACAGAGTATTTCTAATATCATATTTACTTGTTACATTTATATATATCATGCAGTCTTAAATATCAATAAATTAAAAAAAAAAAACAGTAAGTAATAGAAGTTGTGCGAGTGTTTCGCACCAAATTTTTTAAATTCTAATTGGCCCCCTTTTTTTCATCGATGTTATATACAGGTTATTAATGGGATAGATCAAACAGATATTGTCTGTACAGTTTTTTCAATTCATATAGTAAAAACATTATCCATGAATTTTAAAGAAATAAAGCGTTGAACACACTCTACACAAATATTTTGTAAGTTTAGAATGGCTTATTAGTTTCTCTTACCGTATCCTAGGCCATCGTGTCAAATTTTCGAAATAGACATCGTCTGAAATACATGTTTTGAGGACCCCTGAGTACTATAAAATTGTTTATGAATGGTCTGCATGAGGGTGTGTGTTTTTGGTGAATAAAATATTTCGAAAAAGAGAAATCGAAGGAAGGAATAACTTAGTTATTCCAGTGCATTTTTTTTCAGTGCTTCGCGAATTCCAGGAAAGCGCCTCCAGCGCTTTTTCCAACTTCGTATAATTTCTACCACACATTAATACCTATATCTTTATTTAGAAAAAATTTCCCAGCATTAAGCTTTCCTTTAAAGTGTTACATCACTACAATGTATGGTTCTACCACCTATATAATATTAATTTACATTAGAAGCATTGGTAAAAATTTAAATTTGAAAAAAATCTGTTAACCGGAAGTGCGACTTTGCAAAATAGGTTTCTGAGTTTATTGAATTTATCGAAAACGATTTATAACGATATCCTATAAATCTGGAGTGATAACTGCACAGATGAACACTTATCACTTTGATTTGAGGTATATTTAAATTTAGATTGTTATAGAGAGAGAATTATTGCATTGCAACCTGAATGATCTATTGTGCCCCTCGGATCCTTCTCAGTGCACTGCCGGCCTCAGAGCAGTGTTCTCTGGCTACACCAGACAGTGAGCTGTAGAGACTCCAAGGAAGAGAAAATCTAAGGGTAGCATGCTGGATTCGAACCCGGTACCTCCTCGTTGCTAGTTTAGCGCGCTACCACTGAGCTAATCCCTTTCTTCTTCCTTGGCTTACACCAATTAACTAGGAACGGAGACCCTAGTTTGTGTACTGTGTTTGTCCTTGTCTGTAATGGGTAGAGTATATGAAGTTAAAGTGAATTGTGTACTGTTCTGACGAAGTGCATGGAGTACTGGAGCTGTGGAAACCAGTGGGGTCGTTGCTCCCCAAGTAATTGCATGCAAACAGATACCCATTGCAGGCATTGATGTGAGGTAGTTCTGCTGAATTTGATGGCGTTAACTTAAATGTTATAAGGGATTGATTCAATGTTATTGCCGCTCTTTTCTGGGCTACAGTGTATTCTCTTTTCTAGGTCATTTGCCATTTTATATATAATTTACTGACGGCAGTTAAGAGAAAGTCGTATGATTGTTACACACCAAAAGTTTTGTTAAGAAATCATCAACTCTAACACATTTTAACTGTTAGCTTTGCAGTGGTTTCCGATAAAGAACTCATACTCGGAACTTAATTGACGACACCTCAAAACGAATATTTTCGGTGTCTCGATTACAATCCTTCCTCTTTTTTACAGTAAGAGAAAGTAAAAATATTTTAATTGAATTTACATTTCGTCTGTACTTAATTTCATTGTAGCTAGAGATCATTTTGAATGGAAACATAGGTACTTGTTAAACTTCTGTTTAAATATAAAATTCTATTAAAAAACACAATTTTTTTTTTATTAATATCCTTTACGTTTCAGCTTCTCATCTTTCAATGTTGTTCTTCAAATAGGAAGCATTTTCATATAATTTTATTAAACATGATGACTTCAATAATAAGTCCTTTAGCTTATTACTGAAGGACAAGCAACTGTACAATAAACCTGTCACTTTTATTTGGAATAGTTTTTCCCAAAAATGATTTTGGGAGGTTCTGAGAAATCTTTATGTTAGGCTTAACACTAACTGTTTTCATGTAGTAGCGCTGTAGGGTATCTGGAATCAGCAAGCCAAATTCACCAAACCAAAAGAAAGGCATCAAAAGTTACTCAAAATATGTTTCTCTCAGAAAACTGATATATGCCACAAATATTATATTTGTTTGTGCATATATATATATATATCTGCGAGATGGTTGTTCTATTAGTGGCATTAAAATAAGCCGTTTCTCTCAATGTAGCTGACAGTGTTTATTAATAATTGAGCGCTCGTACAAAACTGAATAATACAATTTTGTGTGGTAGTGTTATATTAAAATTGAAATAGTTTCAATACGGTAGGAATAATGAAATAATATATACTCATTTATATCGTAAGAAGTATCACAGTAATGCATAGATAACTCACTCGAGAAATCTGCTTCATATAAACTTATATAAAAAGTCTACCTTCATACTTTGTTAGGAAAATATATGTTATTTTAAACATTATTAAAGTGTAAATGACCAACTCAAATAATGTTCAGTTTAGCCATCATTGAAAAGTAATAATTATGAGAGTATCTAAGCGCTTCTTTTGAGAAAATTGTTAAATATGCAGGGACTTAAAAGTATGCCCAAAGATAGTAAATAATAAATTCAACTATGCCTAAATTTCTTATCTAAAGTAGGGGTCAGTGTCAACAATGTCCAGTAGAGCTTATAGATTTGGGATATGAGGCTTGCTGCCAAATACCGAGACTGGAATATCTTAATTCTACACAAAATTAACTTTGCTTATATAACTATAATATTACCGCCTCCGCTTACCGTATTAGACGCTAATGTGGAGAGGGCGAGAGTGCGTAGTGGGAGAGTCAAACCCCCTTTAGATCACGGGGGCTCACCCGGTAGATTCAATCCAGTCGTCCAGTTGAGCTCGACTCCGTCATCTTTTTTGTAGATCTTTTGCTAGGTATGGAAACTAAATTAATAATTTTTTAGTAATATTGTTACAATCCTCAAAAAGAGAGTTTTTTATATGCAAAGTTGGTTGCCCCTTCCTTTCCTTAAGGCGCTAGAAATGATATACATTAGATTGTAGATGAACTATTATCGTAACTAATGCTCTCCCCCCTCCCTTTGTGTGTATTTGTGCTTGAGTGATGGGCCTGTCAAAAACAGTGCAAAGTACTTAATCATTTTTTTAGAAAATAAAAAAATGTTGTTTTAGTGTGTTCACTGAGAACAGATCTTCCTATTCCTTCCTTTCTTTTATAAGTAAGTTTTAATATGTAGGATTTAATCTAAATTAAATCGAGTTATCAAACAATTCTAGGGCGTTTGCTTGATAGAAGAGCTTCTATCCTTAAATAATTTTAACTCGTAAACAATATTTGGACTTAAGAAAAATAGATTTTGTGTATGATTTTATCTTCTTCTTATGTACTCATTCCAACAATTTGGGTTCATTTTATACATGAGATTAAAAAAAAAAAATTGAAGCCGATGATACACAACCAGCATTCTAGATTCATCTTGAAACTGAATAAAGATGAATTATTTCTAAAAAAAAAAATTACTTTTGTATTGTTTAGCTAGGCTCTATTTCTGGACAATTGGCGATGAAACAGAAGTTTTACGGGAGATGTTTGTTGGGGAGGGGTGGGCTCTCAAGTGGCAGAAAGAAATAGGTCAAAAGCAAACAGGCCGCTGGGATAGTTGGCAGTAATCTTGGCCGGCATTCCTATAATAAAACAGCTTCTTAGCGGTTTTACTTGCGTGCGTCCACCGCCTTGCCTTAACCTTCATTAGCATGTGCTGTTTGTCTGAGTTTTAAATAGTCAAATAAATACAAAACTTAACTTCTTAAATTGTGAAACAAATAAAACTTAATCAAATAAGACGGATTTAAAAAAAATACAATATTTGAACCTAATATCGGAGGAAGATTATAGCGTTAAACATTCTGATTGCAGATTAAAAGTTTTGTTTTATAATTTGAAATATTAAAAAAATAAAAAAATCGTGAATTTTTGACAAATTAAATAAATAGGCAGTTCTTATGTTTGCAAAGCGCAATTAAATCTCTTGATAGCTACTAAATTTACAGAAATTATTAAAACTTACTTTATAAAATTTATTTGTTGTTAACAGCCACATTACGTACTTTTAGCTAAACTCATTTAATTTTTAGAAGTAAGTTTTGATTTTCACCAGGAGTAGGTTTACTAATACTAATATATCATTGCAAATACGCTTAAGAAAAATTGTTTTTCTATCCAACACATATTATATCTACAGGATTTAAAAATTAAAACAGAAAAAAATTCAGGTATGAACAAAACGCATTTGAAGCCAAAGAAGGGTCTAAAAAAAGGTAAACATACGTTCAGGGTATTTAAAAGCCTAGAGTCCAAAAAACAATGATCTTTGCCTGTGTTTTACATTTCGAGAAACTTTTTTTGAATGTAACAATGTCAGAGCATAAATTTAGCTTGCATCATAAATGAGATAAAAGCTTAAACAACTTATCAAGAAAGAGATGCAGTTCTTCTCTGTATTATCCGCCATGCGAAGTTCGGTGAAAGGCACAATGTGTCTAATACTTATTGTATGATTGTCCAAAACTGCGTTGATTATATTTTCTTCATTGCGAACATTATTTCCCCGGTGATTGCCACCATTCTTACGAACAGCAATTGTTCCTTTCTGTTGAAGCCTCTAGAATGTACAGCAGAATACCCCATGGAAAAGTTGACGTCTATTCGAAAATCTCCGTTGGTATTCTCTTGATGCATGAAGAAATCATAAATAAACGCAATACCAGCATATTAATTCAGCGCACTCCATTTTCCTCTAAATTCTTCACTAATACTAAATTATTATTTACAGATGACTATATGTGTTTTGTTTTTACATAACAATTGCTGATGACTTTTTTTTTGTTTTTAATTGGTAAATAGATATAGGTAGGTAAATGCTAAAATTGTGATCTGTTTTAGTTCTATAATTGATCGAAATAGGGGACCTATGTTAATATAACATTTTTTACTTAAAATGACGTCTCCCACAAGTTTCCAAAGTTTTTTATAGATCAACCCGTATATTAGGGGCATTACAAGAAATCTGAAGAAAATTCGGTTAACCGTTAGTGCAACTTTACACCTGTTTCGAAAACGACTTTAACAATTTTATTTAAACTTGGAATGTTAACAGCAAAGATATAAACATATCACTTCGATTTGAAACATCCCCCCCCCCCAAATAGATTTTAGATAATTCTGCGGAATTTGTAGCTTAAATGTATGCATTTCAAATATCTGTCTAATTTGTTTATCAACCCTCTTACAAACTTCCGATTTCGACTCCTTTTGGAACCCTTGGTAGTTGTTTATTTGATGGAATGTCTATATTTGTGGTAGTTGTCTATTATGGAATAGATTCTATTTTGTCTATTATCCAGCATTTTATATAGTGAACGATTAGAGCGACCAGATCTTCATTCATATGTTTCACAATTTTTTTTTTCAACTAAAACAAAATTAAGGAGATCTTTATATGGTAATGGCCAAAGGAGTTTTTTTAAAAGAAAACGAATTCTTTATTTGCTCTACGTTTCAGGTACTATTAGTGCCCTTCTTCAGGAGCTCTTCAAGAGTTGAGAACGTTGAGATTGAAATAATGGTACCCGAAACGTAGAACAAATAAAGAATTTGTTTTCTTTAAAAACCGTGAAAGCCGTGAAAATATCTTATAATTTTAAGACCTGACAATTCGGAAATCATTTTTAAAGTAAACGTACTTTATATGTATTAAAAATTTACATATAAAATAGCGGAACAGTTTTCATGCAAATAGCCATAAAAGAAAAAACTTTCAGTAAAATATTTCGTTTTGATTAATTTCAACCGAAACCTGGATATCAGATCATAATGTATTAAACATACACGCTATGTATATTCAAAAAATTTATATGAATGTTTGATTTTTTGAGTTAAGGACACATTATCAGATGGGACTAAATTCAAGGAGACAATCATGAATCCTATTACATGTATTTCCAATGAGAATCCACTTTCGGAGATCCGACATGACCGTACTGAAGCGATTATATATAAATATTACTAAGCAGAACCCTTAGCATTGCCATTACTATGAATTTCGCAGAAAACCAACAAAATAATTATAATTTTTGTTTCCTCTTTTAAAATCAGAATAATTTTAACTTTCTCTATATATATATTTGAAATCAGATCACAATCTTAAAAATTAGATCAGAACTTTCTTTAAGTATGATGTATAATAATATACAGTAACGTTTTACTTGGCTATCTACCTCTGGCACAGTATACGACAATTTTTGGGTGTGCAGACCTTCTGAGATTTTAAGCTACTATTTATTTACTAATTTAATTGGGAATTCGAGCAACTTTATTTGTGATTTTACCATAAAATTACTACTTTCTATTTCATTGTTTAGGAGTCACCATTCCAAAAATCGGAAGCACATTCTAAGCAAAAAAAAATATTTGTTTCAATATACTGATAAAAATGTGATAAGATTGTGCCCCTTAAAATATTGATTATTTTATTTAATTTTATCTAGGAACAATCATTGGAAATATTCCAAAGGAAGTAATTTATTTAAAAAAAAAAAAAAAAAAAAGTTATAATCCAGAATAATGTACTTTATTTAAGCTTTTAACTTTATTCTCAGGCATTCAAGTATATCAGAAAAAGCTTTTCTATTTAAGCCAAAGAAGAAATGTTGAATAAGTGGTTGAGTTCGCAATACTTAACAGTATTGTAGATCATGTATACTTTTCTTAATTCTGACCGTTTTCAGATTTTTCTCCGCCTTCAGAAACAGGTTCATCAAGTTTGCATAGAGACACTTATTTCCACTGTTAAAAGTGTTGTCTAAAAGGGTAGACATTTGGATGAGGTTTTTGTCTTCTAGAAGTTGAAGTTTGTTGCCAAACAAACCTTCACACTACACAACACGTGCTGCCTTGCCTCCTCTTTTTTGGACAAACTTTTAATTAATTATTTGTCAGGCCCGTAGAGCATATTTTTTTAAATATCTTCTTAATGGTCGTGCGACCTTGTTAAAGATTATTCTACTGTAAATTCAGGGGAATAGTCATTAATAAACTGACAAAAAAGACTTACTTAACTTATAAAAAATTAAGATATGATATTTTGGGTTTCTACAGCTATTTTCATGAAAAACACTTGAGTTTCCGGGTTGAGAACGCGTCAGTGATTTGCTAAAAATCGACGTTTCGCCTATATTGCAATGAGCCTCTTCAGAGGTTGTTACACCTGGAAAGCTAATGGAGTGTCAAATTGCCACATGGGCGAAACGTCGATTTTTAGCAAATCACTGACGCGGTCTCAGCCCGAAAACTCAAGTGTTTTGCAAAAATTAAGATGGCAAAATGTTTCTCGAAAAAACAGAAATTTGACAATACATTTAATAGTTCCTAACTTCAAGTTTGTGTTGGACTCACATAACTTAAACTGAAATTTTAAAGAAAGGCTACAGACACACTGCTGGAGGGATCCATTAAATTAAATTTCTCAAAAAAATGTTTAAAATAAAAATTATATACCTTTATTTAAGTTGTAAATGTGGCATGCTTAAACAGAATGAGAAAAGCCATTTTTGAGAAAATTGGATTTGGTAAAGTAGTATTTTCGGTTGACTGATTTTAAACGAAACGTTTACTTCAGATCGCAATATCTCATCAAAATGGAATATTAAGTTTGAGAATCAGCAATTGGGTCGTTAAACCATAAAGTTGGTATCAGGTATTACATTTTTTTTTTTTCTTTCTTTCCACAATTTATTATTTCAAGACTTAAGAAATGGAAATTAAAAATTGCCTTTACATTAATCTTAAATAAATCTAACTTAATCATAATCTGCTATCCCTATAAAAGTTCCATTTGCATTATACAACTAAAAGATAGGTCGGAATAAATAAAAAGAAAACTTGGTCAATATCCAATAAGATATATTTATAACTCAGTGGAACAATGATCAGTCACCTCTAGTGCTCTCAACATATTTAGCAGGGCACTCGAACTTACAGGTGTGACCTCGTTACCTTTCAATTAATTTAACACACTTTGACAGTAAGTTATTGAAGAAATATAATTAACTAATATCACTTACAAATAAATTGTAATGAACAAAACGCATTTGTTACAGATCTTACTGTTTAGGGTTAAACTAATATATTAAACTTAAAAGGGTTCTTCATCACTGTAAGTTCTACTAAAAAGATACCATATTTTTTGGAAGAGTTAAATAAGTTTGAGAACCTGATTTCGAATGATTATAGAAACTTTCTTGGCTCTACTGCTAACTGTCGCGAAATGGATCTAGAACTCTTCAATAAGTCTTCCCTATTGGCGTAATGCTACTGAAGCGGCTTTGAGTCGCCATCTCGTAACTTCCTTTTTCAGCATTATTTTCCAACCATCAAGGCCGGATATGTCGTCGCCTCCTTAGTATCTCCTTGCTTACACAAACTTAATCTTCTTTGGCATCCTTTCAGAGGGTATCCACTCCATCAACGCAGACATTTGAATTTCCCTTCTTTATATAGCTTACTACCCATAGCGCTGAAAAAAGTTCCTTCAATTTCATATTGTTTTCGACCATTTCTCAGCAACCGAGATATATCTCGGAATATTTTGGAGGGCACTTTATTTTCGTTTTCCTTATCACCATCCAGATTTCATTCGCTTGTGACCGTCGCTCTGTTCTTGTCTTGAGACCGTCAATTTATACTTTTTTGACAATTGCTTGTTTTTTTCGAAAACATTACTTAAAAACAGAAAAATCTTACATTCGCACTTAATTAATAATTGAGAAAGGAAGAATCAGCAATTAATGAGTTTAAATCCCATTAAAAAAAACTTGATTTATCTTTTTAATTTGGAATACAATTTGAATATTGAAATCTTCAGACATAATATATTATTTATTGAATATATATACTTAACTTAATTAAGTTTAAGTCAACTCTCTTCACGAATTGATAGCCAGCCTTACTCTGACGATGGATGAAATATTCGAAGCCGGTCAAAAACATGACAAAATGCGACGGATAAAATACTAATGTTATTTATTTCCTTTCTTTCATATTTAATTCCTTTCTACCATTTTGTTTCTTGAAAGAAACAAAGGAAGATCAGAGGAAGGGCCGTAAATATATATGGACAGAATTTTGAAGATCAGAAAGAACAATTTTCTTACTGATCAGTTTGGACATTTATGTTTTTCTCCGATCCAAATTACCTACAGAACTCAAAAGACTGATATATATTTCTATAATCAAACCAATTTGGACTTACGGACTTGAATTGTGGGGTTCAGCTAAACCTACAAACTTACGTACCATTCAGACATCCCAGTCTATGCTACTTCGACAGATAGTTGATGCTCCTTTCTACGTGTCAAACCTTACGCTCCATAATGACCTCAACGTCCCTATCGTACAACAACTGGCCAAGACAAAATATCATAAACTGCATACTACTCTCTCCTTTTGCTCTAATCCTTTTGTACAATCTCTAGCCTCCACTACCATCCCTGACAATCCACCTCGCCGTTTGAATCGCCAGTGGCCCCGAGATTTCCTTCGGGACTGATCAGTGCTACTGGTATCCAGTAGAGAGTGCTACCGCTGGGTAGTTTACCTTCTCACAGCCTTCCTACAGTTTCATTATTCAACATCCTATTTACTCATTGCAAATATGTAATACAGATTGTAAATTTCTAAATAAACAAAAAAAAAGATGTTTTTCTCAAGGAACAAGCTGCAAATCACAAAAAGAGAAACTACATAGGCAGCAAGATGTTTAAGTGAAACCTGGATGAGGAGATTTTTGTGTTTTTAAACTTGTTATCTAGAAAAAGAAGGAATGTTGAAAGGTAGACGGTAAGAAAATATTGTTTTATTTTTAATCAGCTGCCGAACCACAAACATGCTTTTTCACATATTACTTTTTCCTATACTGTCATCACAGCCCAGCAGGGTCTTAGCCTCCTCAACTACTCCTCCCTCTACCGAGCCAGCCATCTCCACTTCTCACTCTAAATTCCTGAGGCCTTGATCAACATCAGCCACATTACTTTTTTCTTGTGAATAGAGTTAAAAGAGGACAAATAAAAATCTTTAGTTATGTGCAATGGAATAAACATTCTTCTGATGAGGAGATTCACCATACCAAGCGTTTGAAATTTCCTTATTGCCGGCGCTCTGGGCGCAATTCAACGGGTGTTATCCTCTGTCACACTCATCTGCACTGAACAAACGAATAGGCTACAACCTTGAAATAACAATCTGGTACATAAAGCTGTGTAAAGCATCCACCATGAGTTATTTTCAGAGTCTTGTGGAGTTATAAAGGCTCGGCAATTTCAGAGTTTAGATCAGTCAAAAATCGAAGTTCAAACAAGCAACAATGAAGATGTCAGGAAGTAGTCTGCAAGCGGCAAGTTACGTAGAAAAGTTGACGTATTTCAGTGAGAAAATTCTATATTCTTAGTCTTCCATAAAAAGAGAAAAATTTCTTTCTTCTTACCACTCATAGGCACATAATTTCTCCAGTCAGTATTTATTTTGCACTAGTTCTTGTCTTTCTGTCAATAGGGTGCGCTATTGGAATCGATCATATAGTTGTGATAACAGAAGGAAGGAAATATTTTGTTTTCATTCTTGCTGTGATAGACGACAAGATGTAGTAAATAAGAAAATAGGTAGAGAATGCACGATTTCTCTTAGCTTGCAGACCTAATCCGTGGTGTTGTGAAGCTTCCCCCCCTCTCATTAAATGACTCAAACTTATTCCAGTTGTTTTTAATTTAAATGGGTATAACATTTAATAGGAAGAACCTGGCTTGTCATCCTACGGATAGTTTCCATTTTCTAACAGTTTTACAGAAAATATGCAAACTAAACAAGCAATATTACATCTTATTTCTCATTGGTTGTTGCTGTATTGCAGTGTAAAATAGGAATTGTAACATATTAAATTTTCTTTGACAGTTGGTAATTAAAGAAACAAAACTTAGCGAAACATCTTACTGTTTAATCTTTTCATTTTTGTTAAATAAATATTAATTAATGGACCTGTTCTATACTGCTTGCCATTA
Source organism: Triatoma infestans (assembly GCA_011037195.1). Taxonomy (NCBI): domain Eukaryota; kingdom Metazoa; phylum Arthropoda; class Insecta; order Hemiptera; family Reduviidae; genus Triatoma; species Triatoma infestans. Next base: position 56,094 of record JAAEAF010005481.1, read on the forward strand.
ATTTAACCAAAAAGTTAGTTGTAATCCTCATCATCTATTTTAGCAAATAACAATCCTAAACGATGATATTTTTTACGGCATAAGGATTTAAAATAATATTAGGTTTAACAGATTATTTTTTAAAAAAAATGTTAATTCAGTATCACCTGATTTAAAAATGAGGTACTTGAGGCAATCAAAATTAAATCCAAAAAATTCCATACATAATATGTTATCTTATCTTCCTCTTAAGAGGAGATAAGCTACACTTATTCTTAAAAATTCAAAAAAATCAGCTGTTGGAGAAGCAGTTTGAATGTCAAGCTTGCTTTTTGAATTGAATATAGTGTTACATATATATAATCTGTTAAAAAATACTTGTTTTTATGTATTCGAACTTTGTGACGTGACAGACTAGTCAAACCCATTGTTCTCGAAAAGGCCAGTGATTCTGTTCTGTTTCCGCCTAAGGCATCCGTGTGGTTTTCCGCTTGTTTCTTCGCCCAACAAGTCACCATGATTTTGTATTCTAGTTTCAACAAAGGCTGCCTATTCTTTGAATGGTCAAATAATTAATTCTTCAATATTTTTGAAGGTCATCATGTAATTTTTATTTTAATTCGAGAAAATAAAATTAGATTAAAAAAAAATAAAAGAAATTAGCAAGTTAGGTTGAATCATGCTTCCAATATTAGAGCACAAGAGTTGCCAAACTAAGAAGTGGGTTCTTAATCGAGAAGTCACCATTTATAAATTGTAAATTTCTCTCTTAATAATACAACTCTGTGTAACATCCTTTTTTTTTTTTATAAAGTAAAATTATTGAAGAATTTAAGTATAATTAATGCATTTTAGAAATATATCATCGAATTTTTTGTGAATTTTCATGAAATGTTATAGGGCATTAAAACTCATTTGTTCCGGGATAACAAATTTAAAACCTAATTATTTAAAAAATATTAAGGAAATCAACTTATTTTTGTAAAAAACTACCTTCATTTCAAGAATAATCTGCGGAAGTAAATACAATTATTACTGCTGCGTACAATAAAGAATGAGTTATGAAATGCTTGATTTCGAATTCCATTTTATGTTTATGATTTAATTTGTAAAATAGAAGAGAATAAAAACTAAATATTCCTTTTTTTTAATGGAAACGCATTACATCTCATAGGTGGCGTTAATATATATGTATATAATTAGAGATAATAATAATGAGATTTAATCTTAAAAAAAGAATAGCACTCGTGGTACTTAAAGAAAAGAAAGTTTCCAAAACTAGTGTATTTCCTTCAATGATTGTTTATTAAAAAAATATGGGAGAATGGGCAGTTAAGTTATAAATAAGCTATCACTGACGAAAGCAGTATTATTTTAGATTTTAACTGGCACGCAACAACCAAGAAACCAAAGCAAAATTGTTTATTCAGATTAGAACTAAGAGGTTTTTAATTTTAACTTATCAAAATAACAATTACGATTATTGAAGTTTAAATTAGCTAATATTTACCTTTTAATTTTTGGAAGAAAGGAGATTGCTTCTTTCAAAATTACATAAATAATTTTTTTTCTTGAAAAAAATGTGTGTAAAAAATAGTTTAATAATATTACATAAGCTTCAATATACCGCTGTTGATGAATCTTCAGTATCTTCTTTAACGACGTCGTTCTACTTGTACTCATATGAAATTCTGCATCCCACTTAGATTCTATTTGGAACCCAGCAGTTAA
>JAAEAF010005482.1:0-10948 GCA_011037195.1 Triatoma infestans
GTGTGCACAATGTTTGCAATATAATTCCTAATTATAATATATTTATTTTTTTTTTTTTACACTAAGTCTTAAAGAGAGAAACCGTCCCTCTTTATTTATGATAAAACTATTTTTATCGATCAAATCTATTACCAACACATACATCCAATCCAATATCGTGATTCCTGAGACAGATAATTATGTAAGTTCTTTTTTTTTGGTAAGCAATAAACTAAAACTAATCTATGCCTCCTTCTAACCTGTTATTTAAGATAAGTAAGTATACTGACAACAAATATATCCAATCCAGTATATTGATTTATGAGTCACTTACCTGTGTAAGGTTTTTGGTAAACAATTAAAAAGTTAAATCTCCACTTTCCTTGTTTAAGATAAATCTATTTTTTATCGATCAATTAATTTATAGAATCCAATATATCGGTTATTTTTTTGTACAGCTTAAAGTCCTTGGATCTGTTAACTAACGCAATGTACGACGAAATAGTTAATAATATGTTTTGTCGAACTAATTGTTTATGCAATTAAAGAAAGGAAAAAAAGCTAGTGTTTAACCAGAGATTTAATAACTGTTGTATTTCAATTTATGTACTAAGTAATCACTTTTCTAATCTAAAACGTACCCAATTTACACACATAATTCCGTCAATTCTTGCAAAGTAGAGATGTAAGTTTTTGGTTAAAAATGTAGAAAGTGCCTATCTTACAAATTGACATGTAAGAAATAAAAGTAAGAATAGCGATCTATGCGTACATATTAAAACTAGTAATTTAACTGGAACTTATATGTTATATACTTTATAAAACACTTCTTATTAGAGCAAAAGTAATTTCTTTAGATATAGTTTGTGGAGTTTCTCAGTAATATCCTACATCTAGTGGAAAGCTGATCCTGCACAAATAATGTAATTTTCAAAAAAATCTTCTGTCGAACTAATTGTTTGTACGATTAAACAAATTAGTTAGAGAAAGGAAAAATAAAGGAAAACTTAGTGGAACTAGTAGTCTTTTATCTCAATTTACGTACACAATTCCCCATATTTTTAACCAGTTTTCTAATCTAAGAAGCACTCAATTTACACACATAATTCTGTCAATGCTTGCAACGTAGAGATGTAAGTTTTCGTTTAAAAAAGTCGAAAGTGCCTATCTTACAGATTGACATGTAAGAAATAAAAGTAAGAATAGCGGTATATGCGCACATACGTATTAAAACTAGTAATTTAAATGGAACTTATATGTTATATATTTTTTAAACACTTCTTATTAGAGCAGAAGTAATTTCTTTAGAGATATTTTGTGGAGTTTCGCAGTAATATCTTACTCTAGTGGAAAGCTGATCTTACACAAATAATGTAATTTTCAAAAAAAATCGTCTGTCGAACTAATTGTTTGTACACTTAAACAAATTATTTAGAGAAAGGAAAAATAAAAGAAGCTTAGTAGAACTAGTAGTCTGTTTATCTCAATTTAGGTACAAAATTCCCCATATTTTTAAACACTTTTCCAATCTAAGAAGCACTCAATTTACGTACTTAATTCGCCCTAAATAGTGATCAGTTTCCAATTTAACTGGTAAATGAATTGTTCTATACTTTTAAACATTTTTGTAATCTAATATGCATTCAATTTACATATATAATTCCCTTAGAGAATTTATTAAATTAATGGGATTTATACCACACCTAAATAGAAGTAACTTCCTGAGTGAATAACAGATTGATTTTTGCTCCTAGAGTTGTAGATGTGCTAATGAGTCATGACGAATGATTAGACAATAGAGAATGTATTGAATGGGATTTTGGTCAGGTTAATATGTAATATTTTGGGTAAAATCACTGCACAAAGCAAAGTTTGATTGGACTGCAATAAAATTTGTTGAATAACCAAGAAAAACACAGATATACAAAAGAATATAGACATATATTGCACTAAAACATTCTTAAGTTATCGTATGGCAATTATTGTGGATTGCAATAACAGTTTTGCTAGTAATTTCCAAGTTGAATCTGCTTTCCCCAACCTTTCTAAACATGTAACAACTTGTTCTACTGCCTTACATTGATAAACAGGCACAATGGCTAAACAGCATATGATATGATGCACTAAAACCATGTTACTTTTTTTAATCGAAGAATATTGGAACAAGTTAAACTATTGTTCGCAAGTATAGGGAAATAAGTTTCTAATCTGGGGAAATGATTGCATTATATGCAAATTCGAAATCTTCTGTTTGGAATTGTAGACATTTCTACCAGCACTAACTCTATGAGTTTAAAAAAAAAAAAAATCGTTAGAGCTGTTTTTTAAATTAAGTTATCGTATGGCAATTATTGTGGGTTGCAATAACTGTTTTCCTACTAATTTCCAAGTTGAATCAGCTTTCCTCAACCTTTCTAAACATGTAAATAACTTGTTCTACTGTCTTACATTGTTAAACAAGCATAGGATATTATGCACTAAAAATATTTACTTTTTAATCGAAAATATTGGAACAGTTAAACCAATGTTTGCAAAGTATAGGAAAATAGTTTCTAATCTGGGGAAACGATTGCATTATATCCAAATTCAAAATCTTCTCTCTAGAGCTGTGGACATTTCTTCCAGCACTAACGTCTATCAGTTTAAAAAATCGTTTGAGTGTTTAAAACAAACAAAACAATAAAAAAAATAGTGCAAACATACAAGTGTCTGGCCCCCAAACTTGTTGTAATTGGTACCGATTAGAAAGATAAATATATACTGTAGTCATTTGGCAGAAATTTATCAAAATATTCCCAAAAAATAAAAATAATTTTTAGTTCTGTTTAATGTTTTAACTTGTTTTTATTAGACGGAAATTATTACACAGAAGTATTTTTGCTTAGTCAGATCATTCCTAAACCATCCTTACGCTCCCTTGCACACACACGCACGCGCACGCGCGTACTACATGCTGTTAAGTGAATAATTTAAAGAAAAAAAATAAATGTTTCTCTATTTTTGCAATACAAAAGAAAAAAAAAGGAAATAATTGCAACCATTAAAAGTAAAAATTGATCACCGTATTCTCTATCATTTTTCTCCCATAATACACAGATGTGTACGGTTCTATTATAAATAACACAAACATAATATTTTGTTTAATTACAAAATCCATCCCTTATACTAAAATTTTATTTTTATTTTGTTAATAATATACATAATTTACACACACAATACAAATCTTTCTTTTTATATCTACTGGCAGTATGTTTTAACTTATCTAATTTAATTTGTTTTATAGTCAAAATCTAAAGCTAAGTCTTGCATTTCTCTTACTAACCAGCAATTAGATATGTACAATGTCTCTATATTTTCCATCTTTAGTATATATCGGAGTTTGTTTCTGTAAGTAACTAGTGTAGGACCTACCAAAATTACTAGTTCTGGTAATTCTTCTAGCCGGTTGCACTCAGAAACTTTAACACGACCTTTTATTTCTTGGATCGTAATATCGTTAAACTTCCCCATCTCCTCTTGTGTGTAAAAGTGGTATCTTGCATATTTTTCCACATGTCTGTGCAAAATTCCATCCTCTCTATTTTGGCAAATGAGTTTCCTTTGTAAGTTGTTACACCATTCGTAGTAAATGTTAAAAATGGTTTCTCGGTAACTTTAACAGACCTTCTGTTTCTTGCATCGTAATATCATTAAACTTCTCCATCTCCTTTTATGTAAAAGCGGTATGTTGCATATTTTTCCACATGTCTGTGCAAAATTCCATCTTCTCTATTTTGGCAAACGAGTTTCCTTTGTAAGTTGTTACTCCATTCGTATTAAATGTTAAAAATGGTTTCTCGGTTGGTGAGGAAATTATATCCAACCCATTTTTCGGTATTATAATGTAACCATCTTCTTTAAGTTTTTCTTTATTAGAATAGGCACTCATAAATATATTTTTGTGGTACCCTTTTAGAAAGTATACGTTCTTGCACCCTTCTTTTTCTGCAAGGGCTCCAACATATGTAAAAGTTCCTTTGTTGTTTACGGTAAACGCAGAAACATTGTACACACCACTTGTGTCCAGATTCTTCCAGCGTGTTTTAAAGTGGTTTATTAACCTATTTTTAAATTCGGTCAACTCGTTTTCCTTCTCCACCAGTTGCTTGTATTCCTCTTTAAGAGCTGTAGTTTTCTGTATATACTCTATCTTCCTTCTTTTTAAATCCACCTCTTCTAGTTCTAGCTGTCGTTTCTTTGCAGATAGTACATACATTAGAGATGGGGGTTCTATTTCTTTTACTGTATATCTAAGCCTGTTGGTTATGTTAACTCTCTTCCGTAAGATATGAGGAATTATATTATTTGTAGAGACCAGTCCTGCTTTTTCGATATCTATACTTTCTGGTATGGTAGAAAACAGTGTTCCAGTTTTTGAGAAATACGTTTCCCCAACTTTAATGTAACATTTTTGCACAATCTGTACAATATCTTTGTTTACACAGTCTTCTACAATCTCAATATAATTAACTGGTAGAGAGTTAAAACTAAATTCCAAAACAACATAATTTATCATTTTTTCTCTGTTCTTGGTATTTTCTGGTAGGTTTAACTGTATACCAGTCATCATTCTTGTATTCTTATTCGCCCAATATACATACTGTAACAAATTATTAAATACAAGGCAACAACTGTTTTGTAGAGAGTCTGTTAGCCTTGTCCACATCTTTGCAAAAGAAACAGGAGCTTGACGGAAATAACGTTTGCTACTTTCCAATAGGGATAAACAGTCTTCCAGAGGGTTGTACATATCGTCGATTGCTTTGTAATAATTTCCAATACAGTAGTTATAAATTGTAGCTTCTAGTCTTTAATACCATGTTGTTTGGCAGAAGTAGACGAAAATGTTTCTTTTAATCTTGTATCCGGACAATTTACAAAATCTACAATATGGTTGCCGATTTTCTTATTAACGCCCGGACTTGTTATTTGACAAATAAACGTATTGCATATTTTAACTCTTGCGTTAGAAGTTAACCAACTTAAACAGTCCTTACCAACTGTTTTATCGTTATCCTCAATTACATTACAATCGTTCTTGTACTCTCCTTGGTAGCAAAAGTTAAAGTTATAGGTTAAATAACTACACATTTCTGTTTTATTAAATATTCCAGCAAAGTCCTGTGTTATATCCAAATCCATTACGTAGTAACCTTCCTCTTTTAGTCGGTTTAATAATTCTTGCAATTTTTCCAGCTGATTCTCCAATTTAACAAATACTACAGATGGAAAATATAGAGACATTGTACATATCTAATTGCTGGTTAGTAAGAGAAATGCAAGACTTAGCTTTAGATTTTGACTATAAATTTTGACAATTTAGATAAGTTAAAACATACTCTGCCAGTAGACATAAAAAGATTTGTGTTGTGTGTGTGTATGTGTAAATTATGTATATTATTACCAAGATTATAGTATAAGGTATGGATTTTGTAATTAAACAAAATATTATGTTTGTGTTATTTATAATAGAACCGTACACATCTGTGTATTATGGGAGAAAAATGATAGAGAATACGGTGATCAATTTTTACTTTTAATGGTTGCAATTATTTCCTTTTTTTTTCTTTTGTATTGCAAAAATAGAGAAACATTTATTTTTTTTCTTTAAATTATTCACTTAACAGCATGTAGTGCGCGCGTGCGCGTGCGTGTGTGTGCAAGGGAGCGTAAGGATGGTTTAGGAATGATCTGACGCTGCAAAAATACTTCTGTGTAATAATTTCCGTCTAATAAAAACAAGTTAAAACAAGTTTAAACAGAAATAAAAATTATTTTTATTTTTTGGGAATATTTTGATAAATTTCTGCCAAATGACTACAGTATATATTTATCTTTCTAATCGGTACCAATTACAAGTTTGGGGGCCAGACATTTGTATGTTTGCACTATTTTTTTTATTGTTTTGTTTGTTTTAAACACTCAAACGATTTTTTAAACTGATAGACGTTAGTGCTGGAAGAAATGTCCACAGCTCTAGAGAGAAGATTTTGAATTTGGATATAATGCAATCATTTCCCCAGATTAGAACAAGATTCATTTTTTACTACAGTGTTAGTCGCTTATTTTGTGAGATAGTTTTTCTAGTGATTTGTAAGTCTGGTAAAAATTAAATACAAAAAGTAATAAACTACATATTTTATTTACTGAATAAAAACCCTGTTTAGAAAGGAAACACTAAATATGTTTAGATTTGTTTAAGAATTTACAAGTGATTATTTAATATAATATTATGGCGAATCATGTAGCAATACCACATGTATATTTATAAAATATACAACACATGGGGATTACTGCATATGGTGGGTAAGACGTCCTGGTGCTAAGACACAGGAGGGAAAAAGACACAAGAGAGATAGGAAGTTTGGCTGTCCACTAACAGAGAAAAGGAGAACGAGAGATTTGAGTTATTAATAATAGAGTTAGAGTTTGAGTCTCCAATAGAGAGAGTACTAGTAAAGGGATTATTAGTTACCCGGCCTTCTTACTTATTAGATGTAACAACTGGTGTTAGAAGTGGGATCTATTGGATCACACCTCATCGCACAGCCGAACCAAAAGTAAGACAATTTTTTTGTATTACTAGCGTAACCAGGAACCACAAAGAAAATATTTCTTAATAAATTAATTGAGGGCAGGTAATACGCAAATTTTTCAGGGATACCAATTAACCGCAAAGTCGATGTCATCATGTTGCTCTATGCCGACGATATGGTGATCTTGGCGGATCTCGAAGTGATCTTCTAAATAAATTTAGGCATCTTCAAAGTTACTGCCAAAGTCATTCTTTGCAAATCAACGGTGATAAAACTAAAAGTGTTATCTCTAAAAAATCACATAATAGACAATTTTTCCAACCTATTTATTATCAAGGGCAGAAAATTGAAGTTACCAGTTCCTACACTTATCTTGGAGTTCCGTTTTCGGCATCTAGGAAATTTCATCTGGCATCTAAATACTTTATTCAGAGAGGGTACTTTGCGATGAATAGAGTAAAAAATATCTTATAAACGCTAAGACAGTGTCGCACCAAGCAAGATGTAAATTATTTAATTCGATAGTGGAAGCGACGGCTTTGCATTTGTCCGAAATATGGGCATTGCGGTATTTTGCTAACATTGAGAAGGTTCAACTCAAATTTTTTAAGTCAATTTATTTATGGCCTAATTACACACCTAATTATATTGTGAGGATGGAAGCAGGTGTTAGGGAGTTGAAAGTAAAAATTTTTGCCAGGATTGTTAATTGTCTGATTAGAATTTTAGAAATGCCGGACGAAAGACTACCAAAGTTAAGTTTCTTAAGCTTGATCAATTGTAGTAGACAGGTAAATAACAATAGCGAATTGAATTGGGCTAGTCAAGTGCAAAATCTTTTTATATCTGTCGGGGCTGATAATGTTTGGGAAAATCTGAGTTATGACGTGTTAAAAAACCATAGAAATGCTTTAATTGCAAAAATGCGTAACCATTCATTTTCTAAAGATCTAGTTAGTTTATTAAATTCCAAGTATTGTCCTATGTACAGATTAATTTCTTCCTTAAATTTTGAAGAGCACTACATTAACTTTGAATGTCATATAATGGAAATTAGACTAATCAGCCAGCTGAGAGTCTCAAATAAAAATCTCTGTAAGCTTACGTATAAAGGGGAATTTTTTACTCTAGATAATAGTCAATTTTGCCCGATATGTAATTATAAAGGGGCTGACGATCTAGCGCATTTTCTTTTTCGCTGCCCATGCTTTGTGAAATTAAGAAAATCATATCTTGAACCATTGTGTTTGACCTCTGATACTGTAGTTGATATTTTAGATATAAAAAATAAGCGTCATTTGAGTAGTCTTTTCTATTATGTCAAAGGCTCTCTTATGCTAAGAAAATATGTCTTAGAAGAAAGTTCACTTTAATTACTGCAGTTGAAATGGATTTTTAGAGGCTAGCTTGTTATACGTGCATATATTTGTAGATATATCAATTGTATTCTCCCAAACTTCTTTGTTCATTAAATTTTTGCAAATAAATAAATAAATAAAATAAAAAAAACTGTTTCTGGCAGGTGAAATTCTAATAGAGCTTGGACTTTCGTTGGAGGGGCTTTATGAGATAGCCAAGAAATTCCAATTCTTGTATTCCAAACACCGATTTGGCAACATTTATTCTCAATCCATATTTGTTAAGCCCTTCAAGAATAAGCTCCTACACATATCAAAGTGAAAATTTATGGTATTAGATGATTCTGATTTCCTAAACTAATGTAACACATCAATACTAGAATACTTACAATATGCGTTTGAGTACTGCCCAGAAGGCAGAATGAAGTGCCCGACATTTTAAGCAGATAATTCAAAAATAATGAACTGTACGACCCCACTGACAAATTGCATGACAACAAGCTTCATACAATGACAAAATTCAGAAATATGTTCAGCTTTTAAACAAATATAGAAAGCGGAGGTTGTAAAAATAATTCCTACAGTCTTTTCATTCACTGGTATATATCCTATTTCTCTGACGAATATTCAGTGCTTTGTATTGACAGAAACGTGTGCATTGACCTTCAGAGATCAACTATGCGATTTTAGTAGTGAGTTTTTGGTTTCTGAATCAAGAAGAAGGTGGAAATCTGCTGAAACAGGGAGAATCGTGCAGGCTATACAAGTTTATGTTGTAATTAACAACTTCTGAGCGTGCATAATTAATAAGGACAGGAATGAGGAGCAAGGGAACTTGTAGGAGATGCCTCGTCCAAAATGAAACTCTTGATTATGTTTCTGAGAGTGTGCGGCAGTACCGTGAACCTACCTCGGCATAACGAAGATTTTGCATTTAAGCTTTCTAAGGACAATGGTTTGGCTGAGGACCACTCCCCTACTTTAAGAGAGAATGCTAGGTCCTCCCGTGTATAAGAGAAAATGACCAGTGGAGATTTATTACGATCGGGAAATCTCAACAGATCGTCATAGCTGTTCCCTATGCAATTCTAGAGGTAGTCCGTGTAAAAATAAAAAAGTACGCTCCGATTTCTAAAGAGGCAACAAGATTGTGGGGTTAGAGCGAGCCGAAGTCACTTCGGTAGTCATATTATCATTGGCATACTCTGTAGTGGAGTTAGACAGAGCAAAGTACAGTGACTGAGCATCGATACATTAATTGAAAAAACAGAGTATGAAAAGGTCTTTACAGAACTGATATAGAAAGTGGTATGTGAATAGAAATGACATAGTTTATTGGCAGAGAGTTGGTGATAATGATGTTTTCTAGCAGACTTGAGTGCAGCTAATCCTTCTTTTGTACTTGCAGAAAACTTCCCTTATGTCTCCTTCCAATATCCTAGGGGTTGAGATATGCGGATCTTGATATCCATAGTGAAGAATTGAATAGCTTGTATAGGAAGATGAGTTATACCTTACACCGCTATAGGCGAATGATATAGCGGTTGTGCGGATTGCCTTATGATTTTTGGCTGCAAGCAAGACACGCCACCGGCAATCCCAATACTCCCTGCACGGCTAACTAGAAAAGTTGAAACTGCCGAAATTTAAATAACAATTTTGCCGTCAGCGACCAACAAGGGAGAGTTTCTATCAATAATTAACTGAATGCATGTGCGCTTTAACTTGACATAATAATGATAGATTGTTACAATTGTATGGGATTTTTTGTACTTGAATCAACCTTGAATTTATAGAAAAACACCATTTATTTGTATCTTCCACAATGTACAAATTACAACTGAACAAGAAAAAAAGGCTAAAGGCGGCAAGCCCCCACTCTCTCACTAAACGTCTCTCCCACTTAACTTTAAAACCTGAACATGCCGCCACCCCTTGAAATTACAAAAATTTCAAAATGTGCTTGGATCACAATTTATATCTCAATTAAGGAACGATATGAACAAATCAATAAAAAAAAAATTGTTGCCCTGTAACAAGGAAGAATGTGCATTAGTGACACAATAGCTAGCACGCGGCTTAATTCTTCATAGTATGTGATGATGACGACTTCTAAGTTAAAGATGGCTTGCTTCGACTTCATTGTTGGAATTAATAGGAAGGGGACACAATTTTGAGGTGGCTCTTTTCATTGAGCCTGAAGCTGTATGAATGCTGGCTACTCTTGGAATACCATCCTTCCCTGGGTAAATTTCTGTTATTCTGCCCAGAGGCCACGCAAGAGGTGGTTGATTGTCGTCCTTAATGAGAACAATGTCTCCCTTCCTGAAGGGAGAATCACCCTTGGAATACCTTCTTGCACGCTGTTGTAATGTGTTTACATACTCCGCCTTCCATCTGTGCCAAAAATGTTGTGCAAGCTGTTGGGTTCGCTGCCATCTACTCAGATGATTCCATTTTTCTGTACTTAGGTCTGGTTCCAAAGGACAAGTCAGTGCGTCTTTGGTAAGGAAATGAGCAGGTGTAAGTACCAATAAATCGGAGGGATCAGAGGAGAGGGGGTAGAGGGGGCGTGAATTTAAGATTGCCTCCACTTGAGCAAGCACAGTATTCATTTCCTCGTACGTAAGTAGAGCATTCCCCACGATTCTTTTTAAATGATATTTTGCACTTTTGACAGCGGCCTCCACAAGCCTCCAAAATGAGGGGACCTAGGCGGGATAAAGTGCCACTGAATTTTGCGATTTAATAAAAAGTTGTTTAATGTAGTTTGATGCGTTTTATCCAGAAATAATTGCCGTAATTCCTTAAGTGAGTTATTGGCACCCACGAAGTTTGTAGCATTATCACTATGTAGATTTGCAATGTGTCCTCGTCTGGAAATAAATCTTTTTAACGCACCAATACAAGGCCAAGCAAAGTCAGGTGGGCCATCCATAAATCCCTACCTTTCAAATCTCCTGGGACGGATGGGATTTACCCGGTCCTTCTACAAAAAGGACTAGATATTCTTCTACCATACCTGTGTAGAATCTT
>JAAEAF010005483.1:0-71082 GCA_011037195.1 Triatoma infestans
GCAAGGTAATAAAAAATACATTTCAGTTTTAATTTGTCCTCAATATTAAATAGAGGGAGGAGAGGGTCAGGGCCAGCCCTTAAATACTTGTGGAGCCATTTCTCCCTTAGTTTTCTATAATAAGAGCAGCTTAGAAGAAAATGTGCAATATCATCTTTTTGATTACTAAAACAAGTAAAACAGGTTCTATCAGGGTAAAAATGATGTCTTACACCATTATACAAAACAGTTGGATACTTATTGCTAATTACCCTGAATTGAACAATTACTCTAGTCATTACAAAATTACAATTAAAATTAATAAGCTCATTATTCTGCCCTAAAGTACATAATAATCTGTAATTTGGATTATATGTTGAGTTAATTATCATGTCTATATCTCTGCTAAAACAGTTATTAGAAAATTTTAAATTTAGTTCTTTTAAGGTACAACTATCCACGTTCTGCAGCTGCCACACATCCTGAGCTCCAATGGAAAACAGTAAATCCATCAGGAAACCAGCCCAATTAAAAGGAACATTACAGTTAGGCAGAAGTTCCACAAGTCTGGTATAACACTTTCTCATCAGAGAAACATTATCCGTGGATAACAATTTTACCCAGAATTTCAAGGCTCTACTAAAGACTCTGACCTTAATGTGGAGGCATTCAGATTCAAGACGGACATAACTATCAGGGGTGTGAAGTGGCAGAGTCAGGAGCATCTTTAAAAATTTTAGTTGAACGCGTTCGACTTGAGTAAAATAGTTCAACGCCCAGATTTCTGAGGCGTATAAAAGCACGGCGAAGATCATACTATTATAAAGAAGCATTTTAGACTTCCAATTGTCAGATTTGTAGTATGATAAAACGTTTAAAACTCTCGGTATTGCAACGGAGCTCTTAGATACAAAAAATTCGCATGCCAGTCTAAATTTCCCAGAGGAAGCAAAAGGTACACCTAGGTATGTAAAATTACTTCTAACTACTATTGGGACACCGTTATATGTAAAAGTAGAATGTTTCTTGATGCGGCCAGCCCTGTTAAATGGTACTATAACTGTTTTTGAGGTATTCACTACAAGCTCATTTCTTTCGCAGTACTTAGCTAATAACGAAAGTTTAAATGAGCATCACACCACGAATATGCCAAGATAGCCAGATCATCGGCATATAGTAACATTAACAGGTCAGTCGCGTTATCGATGCTGACACCAGTAGCCCCATTAAGGCGGAAAAAGTCCACAATATCACAAATAAAAAGTGAGAAAAGCAAAGGAGATAATTTTTCCCCCTGAAGGACTCCTCTGTTGGCATTTAATTCCCTAGATTGAGTGGCTTGTTGGTCAATGAAAACTACAGCATTATCATATATTTTTTTAATTAATCTTATAAATTTTGGGCTAATTCCTTGATCAAATAGCTTGAGCCAAAGAAGGTCGTGGGACACAGAGTCAAAGGCCTTCATAAAATCAACGAAGATGACCCAGACCTGACTGTTCTTCGACCTTAACTGGATGTTAATGGCAGAATTCAGAACAAAAACAGCATCGACGCAACTCTTTCCGGCTCTAAAGCCGAATTGTTCCACCGGTAACACCCCATTTGATTCAACCCAACTGTTAAGTCGACTGTTCACAATTTTTGTAAAGATCTTTGTAATACAATTTACAAGGGCAATGCCCCTGTAGTTCTCGGGTAATTCAGGGTTCCCTTTTTTAAATATTGGTTTTAGCTTGATAAGACTCCAAGCTTCGGGCACTGTTTCACTTTCCCAAATGACATTTAGCAGATGTAAGAGATGATGAAACCAGTTAGCAGGTAGAGTCTTGAAACATTCGCCAGGAATCAAGTCAGGGCCGGGCGCTTTATTACTCTTGCTGGAATCTACACTGTCGATAAGCTCTTCTAAAGTAATACACGAATCAAGGTACTCATCTGAGACGCCATAGAACTGAACCAATTCTAAGGGGTTCGAGGAGTTAGCTCGAAATAAGTTAGTATAAAATTGCTCCCAAATTCGAATATTTGAAATATTAATTTGAGGTTTCCTATTTAAGGCCTTAACTAAATTCCAGAATTGCTTAGAATTATTTATATTCATGAAATCGGACCTTAATTTATTCTTAAATGTTTCTTCCTCCTGCCTAATAATTTTTTTATATTGACTTTTAGCATTCAAATAGAGTTCAAACAACTCTCCCTCAAATCCAACCCTTCTACATTTTCTATGAATAGAGTTGAAGTATTTTTTAGCGGCTCTACAGTTCCTATTATACCAAGGTTTGCTATAAACAAACCTATTAGAAGAATGTATATCTTTAATAATTCCTGATTTTCTAGCTGCCACTTTCATAGTGTCAATCAAGTTACCATTTAGAATTTCCACAGAATCACTAGAGACATATATATTGTCAGAATAATCTAGTAAATAGTAAAAGTATATTAAATTTTCTGGGGATTAATCCAGCTTTGAAAAGTTATTAACAATTACAGGCCTAGTATCCTTGGGGAAGGCAGATACCCCAGGTTCACTGTACATTAAAGAGCACAGAAAGTGGTCCGAGAAGGAAAAATTGTCATGGACCTTGAAATCGAGACAACAGTCCAAAGCCAAATGATTGACCCATGTCAGATCTATGGTGCTCTTTCCCTGGGGGCCAACAAAAGTGTACCGTCCTGGAGAGTCGCTGGGAGATCTGCCGTTACACAATAGAAGTCCCAGCTCCTCCATATGTTGTATCAGGTAGCGACCCCTCGTGTCCAGCTTAGCATCCATCGAAGATCTAACGCCAGTAAAGAAAGAATCATTAAATAGGTCATTATCTAAATTGTTACCATTGCCAACTCTAATGTTAAAGTCCCCAGCTAGAATAAATTTATCATTAACATAACTTCCCATTAAATTATATAGAGTTTCATTAATAAATTTTACTATCACATCAAAATTCAGATCAGGTGGAAAATATAAATACCCAACAATTATGAAACCAGACAGAAATGACAGCCTCAGAAAAATCCAGTTTTCATTGGACTCAATTAAAACAAAATTATTAAACATACTTTTTTTAACATAAACAACAATTCCACCGCTGGCCCTACCTCTCAGAAAATCTTTCCTGGCTTTACAAACAAAATGTGCATAATTATTATCTACAAAAGGTAAATAAGTACAATCCTTAGTTGACCATGTCTCACAAAAGCCCAGAATGTTAAACTTTAAGAGCTCACTAATCTGATCATTATTTAAGTAACTTAATGTGTTAAAACCATGAATATTCCAAAAACCAAAGTTCAAAACGTTAGCTTTACTTACAATATTTCCTTCAGAACTGGAATTATTAGGAGTTACTTTTTCGACGCTGTGGACAAAGGCTTCTTTAGTAAAAAAGGTGTAAGGGGACCAGAGGGAGTAGATGGGCACTCTTCACGGTTCTTCCTCTTCTTCGTAGTCTTCGAGGCTCCTGATTGTGCCGATGTGTCCGTATCTTCACAGTCTGTGTCAGTACCAAACAAGTCAAAATAGGCAAGTTTGTGTTTTCCCATCTGAGAAGTGGTCAGATCAAGGAGGTCTTCAGATGAGCGAACATATATTGGAGTAGCATTTTCAGCTAATTTAACCATTACGAGTCCATAATCGAGACAGTTTACCTTCTTTCAATAATGCTTTAGCCTCTTTAAAAACTTTGAAGCTGGGCGGTGATAAATATTCATTGACATAAATTGATGATGATGCATCAAGGCCAAAAATCTTCAAGGACAATTTCTTCTTATTTAATTTACATTTAATTAGAAAATTTAACTTTATAGAAGTTTTCAAAAATTTTACAAATATTGGCGAATAACTGGAGTTTCTTCTAACTCGACCTCGGTAGATACTATCAATAACTTCTCTGTCAAATTCAATATCAAGTTCTTTTGAGATAGTTTCTAAGATTGAAAATAAATTTTCATTAGGCAATTCAGGTATATTGTCAATTTTCAGTATATTTTGGTACGCCTGCTGAGAGAATTCAGAAATAGATCTTTGTAGTTCAATAATTCTATTATTTAATTTAATATTATCATTTTTTATTTCCAGTATATGTTTCCCTGCTTTTTTTAATATCGTTAGAAAATTTAAGAGATAATTTATTAACATCTTTTTTAATATCAATAATATCTTTTGACGAGCTTTGGTGTTCGAGTTTAAAAGCAGCTAAATCTTTTTGAATGGAAGTCATATCACTACTTATCTTATCCAGCCGGATGGATGCAAAACATTAAAATATATTAATTTTAAATAAATCAAAATTATCAAAATATGTGACATACCCTTGCAAAAGGGCAAGCCAGGTAGAAGAGTTCAGTTACTGGCATTGTACTACCCCTTCTACTAACAAGGGAGGAACTGAAGAACAAAGAGAAACATTCTTTCCAACATAGACGAGTGCTACAAATCAAGGTGGAAACATATACCAGTATTACGTTATAAGAAATTATTATAAGCTATTGTGATATTCAAAGTAACTTAATTTCTCTTAGAGAATATATTAATTTAAACTACCAGAGTGTTCTTAATTATTCTTACATTCTATCTCAAGCAGAGTGCACTCCGTGAGTTTATAGAGTGAAGATCGTGTCTCGTTTATTTTTCAAAAAAATAGTAGTTATAGCGATTGTATCTGTACCAAAATTTGTATAAAGAAAGTGTATAGTGCAGAGTTTAATATATCTCGCAACGAAGAATTTTCATCGACGGGTTTCAGAGAAAATAAGGTGAAAAATTTGTTACATTAGCAGCTACTTTGAAGCCTGATTGTGCATGAAAATTACGTAGACGTGACGCATTTAGTGACAGAGTAGTGGAGATAAAGTATGACGTCTACATGGCATCATATGTGATGCAAGGTATGACGTAGTGGTGATAGTGATTTAAATCCCTCTATATAAACTCTTATAATAAACTTCCGTGTTTGTACACAATTTGTTTATCTGAAAGAACTGTGTACTGTGTTACTGTTTATTATTTAAATCTTTATTATTGGTTTTTGGTATCATATGTGTTGTATTGTTCTGTATTTCTGCAGCTAGGTGTACGAACCCTTTGTTTATTAAAAGTTATTAATATATGTCTGACGGTTTGAACATTTCTTCTAGCGCTAAGGAGGATTGTCAACCAGTCAGGGTTTTAAAAAGGAGCAGAAGTTCTCCAGAATTTAAACAACACGGATTCAAAAGACATCAAATTGCACTAAGTGAGTTAAATATGAATTCACTTTGTTCTGGTAGTCCGGAAGTGGGCAAGATGACTATGAATGAATTGATGGCTGGCTTTAGCGCTCTTCTGGATTCAAAAAATTATGCCACTAAGAATGACCTTACGTTGCTAGAAAAGAGATTGCAGGAAGTACACGAAGAAAACATGGTGATGAGAAAAGAGATTGAGGAGTTGAAAATTACCACAGAAAGAAGAGATGTGTATATGGATAATCTCGAAAATTATGTTAAAAGAAAAAACCTTATTTTTCGAGGGCTGGAGTTGAAAAAGGAAGAAGATTGTAAAGAAAAAGTAAAGTTATTTTGTCATGAAGTGTTAGGGATAGACGCAGAAAAGCTGACTTTGATAGAAGCTCATCCCTTGGGTGGTTTGGAAGGTGATAATCAAGCTGTAATCGCATATTTTACTAGTTACTGTTTTGATCCTCAAAAGAACTAGACGTTTGAAAGGCACGACTTTTGTGGTACATAGAGATTATGCCTACAGAACAAGAAGGAAGAGAAGAAAACTGGCGGCGGTAAGAAATGAAATAAAACGCCTGAATAGTGATGTAAAGGTACTATATCTATGCGGGGTGATATTTTGTTGGTGGAGAGATATAAATTTGAATGGAATGATTCAAGAGGACTCACTTACAATGGTGTTGAAGATGGGGTGAAGAAATTGAACGAGCTTTGTCATTTGGAGATTGGTGACATGGTGACAAAATTAATAAGTGGGCAACAATTGAAACAAGATGATGCTGGGCCTAAATCAGTGAAAAAATGAGATAAGTTTGTCTGTCAGAAAGTAAAATCTATTAGTGATAGTGTTTTTGTAAAAGTTCTATATTATAATATAAACGGGCTGAAAAGAAATAGAAATAATTTTGATTTTTTGATTATATTAACGAATTTGATATATTTATGTTGTCGGAAACGCACGTTTTAGAGGATGAAATTATTTTGTTCAAAAACTATTTTTCACAATTTGAATTAGTCTGGGTTCCTGCTTATAAAAATAGTCTATTTGGCCGTGGAATGGAAGGGTTTGTGTTTGGTTATAAAAGAAATAGTAGCAAGTTTAATTGTATTTATTTCACTAAATTTGATAAAAAGTATGTTATTAATGCAGTGATAAATAACAAACCAGTGTTTATTATTCCAACTTATTTAAGTTCGGCGAATTGGGAAAAAGAGTTAAATGATATCAATCAGTTATTAAATCAAAATGATTATTCTTCAGTTATTTTTATAGGAGATGTAAATGCAAGAATAGCCGATGCACAAATTATACCTGATGAAATATTTGATAATTCAATGGAATTTAATGGAGCAATCTGTAATAAATGTAGAAAATCCAAAGATTGTAAATATGATACCAGGGGCCGGAAGTTAGTGGAGTTTTTTGATTTTTTTCGATTTGGTTATACTTAATGGGCGTACTCCGGGGGATGGACAAGGAGAGTATACTTTTATTAGTTCTGTCGGCTGTTCGGTTTTAGATTTGTGCGCGGTCTCGCCTAATTTAGTTTCAGGTATAAAGGACTTTGCAGTTGACAGAAAAATATTTTCTGATCACATGCCCATTGTTTTATCTGTTCGTTGTAATGATGTGTCGGGTGATATTCTACCTCTATTGCCTAAACTTCGTTGGAATAAAACTATGGAAAGCAGTTTCGGGGATAAACTCGAAAGGAAGTTACTGAACGTCGATATTGCCAAAATAGTTCCTTTAGAAATTACAAATTTTTTAATTAAATGTATTTGGGAGTGTGTGCCGTCTAATTCTATGAAATTTAATATCAGACCGCGTAAGGAGTGGTTTAATGGTGAATGTAGGAGAGCTAGAAAAAAGGCCTTTACTTTACTCAACCTATTTAGGAAAACAAATTCGGATGTAGTCAAAGCAGCATATTTGAGGGAAAATAGATTATATAAAGTTCTATGTAAGAGAAAAGAAAAAGAGTATTATCAGTCTGTGGGTGAAAAACTGGGTGCAGTTGTGGACAGCGGTCATTTCTGGAAATTGGTTAACAAGATTAAAAACAAATCTTTCATTTGCAGTGGCAATATTGGCGGGATTATTTTTGCGAATTGTATAATCCGGTTTCCGAAGGACTTTCAGTATTGTGGGCTGAACCTCAAGTTCGTGACTCCGATGTGGACTCTCCTTTTACATTTGATGAGTTGTCATTAGTGCTGAGTCAAGCAAAGGATGGTAAAGCGCCGGGTTTAGACAGGGTCCCATCAGAATTTTTTAAACACTCTCCCGGAATATTTCAGAAGCATTTGTTATATGCATTTAATAAGTTTTATGAAGGGGGCGTGGTGCCGTCAAACTTTGGAAAATCAATAGTGTTTCCAATTTTCAAAAAAGGGGATATGCAATCGCCGTGTAATTATAGGGGTATTTGCTTTCTAAATTCCATATGCAAAATTTATACAGCGCTCTTACAGTGGAGGTTAACGGCTTGGTTGGAAAAAGTGAATATATGGAAAGGACACAACCAGGCTGGCTACAGAAAAGGTTATTCGGCAGTGGACCACATTTTTGCGCTCACTAGTATTATTAAATTAAAATGGAACAACCAAAGAAAAAAGTGTATGCTGTATTTGTGGATTTTAAAGCCGAGTTCGATAGCGTTGATCGCAACGGTTTATTTTATAAATTATATACTTTGGGTCTATCCAGTAAATTTATCAACGCCGTCAAAAGTTTATACTGCAATACTGAAGCCTCCGTATGGTGCAATGGCGGTCTGTCTTCAAGCTTTTCCACGAAAACAGGTGTAAGACAAGGATGCTTGATTAGCCCGCTTCTTTTCGCACTTTTTCTACTTGATCTTCCGGAATATATCGGTGGTGGACTTATTATCGGTAAAACAAAAGTAAATACCCTACTGTACGCGGATGACATCGTTATGCTCGCTGATGACGCAGGGGTACTTCAGTTAATGATTCGAAGACTGGGGGAATTTACTGATAATTGGAAACTAAAAGTTAATTTGGAAAAAACTAAAATTGTTGTTTTCAAAAAAAATGGGGGAAAGAGCAGTTTACGTGAAAAATGGTCCTACAAAAATGACCCTATTGAAGTGGTGCGGAGCTATAACTATCAAGGTATTAATTTAAATTCCACCTTGAATTTTAAACTGCACTTAAAAGAAAAACTGGTGGCTGGCAAGCGCACCATAGGCAGCATTTGGCATAATTTTATTAGGAATAAGTACATTAGTGTCCCTGTTAAATTTCAAATTTTCAATGCAGTGATGCGTGCCGGAATGTGTTACGGATGCCAAGTTTGGGGTTACGAATTGTACGAAGAGGTTGAAAAATTACAAAGATTTTTTATTAAAAAATTATTTGGCCTGCCGACTAACTCCCCTTCTTATTACATACTTTTAGAAACTGGCAGAAATACACTTTTCTGTTTTACCCTGAAGCTGCATTTTTCTTATATATTAAATATATTAAATAGTCACTCCGAAGACAGATTAACACATATAGTGGCAATGGAAACCATAAAAAAGAAACTTTTTTGGTATCAGTCTTGGTGTCAACTGGCGGAGAGGTATGATGTCGTGCTGGATAATGAAACCATCATTAATTGGAAGAAACAAACACAATGCTTACTATCTGCTATAAAGAATAATGAGATAGAGGAATTTAAGTTCTTAGCCAAACACGCCCAATACCACGAGCAGTTTAATAAATTAAGTTTTAACACAAATTATATAAGCAGTAACTTAAATTTTGAATACAAAAAATTTATATTTAAAATAAGAGGGGAATTGTTGAGTTTAAATATAAGCCATGGCTACCTAATGTCAATTACAACTGTTCACTGTGTAATTTATCTAAAGTCGAAAATGTCTTTCACTTTGTGGCAGAATGTCCCATCCTTAAAGAGTTTAGATTACGTTTTCTCAAAAAATCAGTTTTGACAGAAGTAGAATTTTCGTTGTTGTTAAATGGATCTGATTGGCTTAAGTTAGCTTTGTACATTAAATATGCATTATTTTATAGAAATATGTTAGTTGATGAATTTAATTTTTAGTTTGCATTATATTTTTGTTTCTTATTTTTTTTTTTTCGTATAAGTGTGTTCTTTATGAGTTATGATGTTTGTATTTTGGTAAAATTAATTTCATCAGGAGTGGACTCTGACAGACGGTCTAATTGACCATGTCATAAGATGTGTAGTTATTATTATTTTTTTCCTTCTTTTGCACAAAATGTAAATTTCGATATAAATAAAAATCTAATCTATCTATCTATCTATCTATCTATCTATCTATCTATCTCAAGCAAACATACAAGCCCTTTTCGCTAAAACGCTCACGCCACAAGCTACCTACATCATCACACCAATACATTACATTGGTGCCAGCTGTTTGGGATATTTTCAACCAGAATCCACAAATTAAAAGTACGTACAATTTTCAATTTCATAATTAAATATCCATCAGATAATTTGATTGTTTTTAATTATTTTCTCAGTGGAAATATCTTAAATATTTCCGATTATTGAATTTCTAGTGAATTTCATTTTTTAAATTTTTGTATTTGCACCATCCCTTGTTAATTTTGTATTCCAAAATGTATAAAATAAATGGACAAGACATGGGCATCGACGCTGCTGTAGAATATTTACTTGCTCAGCAGCAATTAGCAAATCCTCCTGCCACTAACAATCAACCTAGTCCCTTAAGGATGAATTTGCAATTAATCAATAGCTTACCTACCTTCGATGGCGAAAATTCAGCCAAAGTATCAGATTTCCTTGACCAAATTAGCCATTGTGCTAGTCTTTCTGGCTGGGACGACGCAGCGAAATTAAAAATATTAGCACTGAGGCTTTCAGGTTCTGCAAAGATATTTTACGACACCCAGAAAGCCGAATTACAACGCCAGGGTACAATTATAACGTATCCTCTAATTTCAGAGCGACTTCTAGCCCGATTTCGTAAGGAGAAAACACCCCTAGTCCTCTTACAACAGATGACTAATATTCAATCTCTTCCAACAGAGTCTCCTGAAACTTTCGCGGATAGGATTAGACACATCCAATCCGCCATTAGTTTGAAAGCTCAAGCTAACCCACTCGAGGCCTTACAAACAATTTTAGATAAACTGGCCACTGATGCATTCCTGAAGTCACTTCCTCAACCGCTTCGTAATGAGGTGCGAACTAAGCTACCTCAAAAATTAGACGAAGCACTTTCTTATGCCAATGCCCTAAAAGAAGTTCAGGCTTCTGAAACAAACCCCACAGTTTTCGCTGTAACTTCGAAAAATTCTAATCGTACACCTCCATCTCCTTGTCGTTACTGTGGACAAATGCATTTCCACAGAGAATGCCCGCATCGTAATAAAAGTCAAAAGCCACAATTTAAACCAACTACCACTTGTAGAGTATTTAATGTAATAAAGAACAGACCTTGTCGCCATTGTTCCGGTCCACATTTTGACGTGGACTGCACCAACAAATTCAGACCAAAACCTCGTACTAACTTTGGCAAAATGCCTAATAATTTTAATATTCCAAAAAATTTCATAATAATAATAGTAGTCAATATTATAGTAACAATCATAATCCTTAAGTTAATTCAAATAATTCACGATTTAACTCTTATTCAGATAAACCCCAGTATAGTAATAATAATAATAATAATAATGGTAACGAAACTAGCAATCACCTCCAAAATAGGCCTACTTGCCAATTTTGTTCAAAATTTGGACATACGGCTCGAAATTGTTTCCTGATACAGCCAAAAAACGGTTAAGCCCTGTACCTCGTAAATTAAAAGACGTCAGAGCATTTTTGGGTTTCATATTTTTCTATAGGAAATTTATCCCTCTCACGAACGGCTGATGTTATGACCATGGCTCTCATACCTGCCTTCACCAGTTCTGATAATTTGTTAGTAAATTTAAGAATTGGCAAAAAATTTATTCGTGCCCTTGTAGACACTGGAGCTAGTCACAGCCTAGTGGATTCCAGTTTTTGTCGAAATAAGAACCTTCAGCATTCCAACACTATTTTAAAATCTCTGACTAACCAAGTAATACCTAATTATGGCATCACGTCCCTTCATTTGCATGCGGACAATGTCGAAAATTCCAATTTTTCTGGCAAATTCATAGTTTCGCAATTAAAAGGCAATTTCCAATTAATACTTGGTAGAGATGTCCTTACATTAAATAGGGCAATTATTAATTTGCGCACACTAACAACAATAAATTCAACATTCCATTTTCAAATAGTGCTCAAGCGCACCAAATCAATTCGATTCAACAGCTACCTTTACCCAAAACCCTGCAGCTACGCCACAAAATTGGAGTGCCACCTCGCGCACACATAATACAAACACATACACTATATACAAAAATTCCTCTCGACACACAAATTCTGCTTACACAACACAATTCCTTACCTACGGGTCTCTACATGCCCAATTCTATCGTACATATTGCTAACAACACATGCACCATCAACCTTATAAACACTACCTCACACGAAATTGCTATTCAAAAACACTTTCCAATCGCACATATCGAATACGATTTTGAAACAGACTTACAGACTCACAGCATAAACGCAGTACAATCTGCCACTCAAACTAACACAAACGAAATCGCTCTATTTCAACAAGAACTTCTCAACAAATTAACGCATCTCTCTTCCCAACAACAACAACAAGTTCTACATGCCCTCACTCCTTTTTATGACGCCTTCACACACGACAACAATTTTCAAACAAAATTTTCTGGAGTCACTCACCACATTGACACAAAAAATCATGCCTCTGTGTCCAGCCGCCCGTATAAAATAGCCCACTCCGAGGCTCCCATCCTCAAGGCCCTCATACAAGACAATCTTGATAGAGGTATAATAGAGGAAAGTAAATCCAACTGGGCTCACCCCGTCATACTCATTAAGAAAAAACACGCTGACCACACTAAAGTTGATGTTACAGACATTACACAGCTCCGAAAACAATACAGGTATGTGGTTGATCTTCGCAAACTAAATGCCATCACCACTTCCGAAATTTACCCGCTCCCGGATATACAGCATATCCTATCCACACTGAATGCCACCCGTTTCTATACCACCTTAGACATTAGTGGTGCCTTCCACGGCATCCTCCTTGACGAAGCATCTAAAGAAAAGACTTCCTTCGTCACTAATTTCGGAACTTATCAATTCAAGGTTCTTCCCTTCGGTTTACAGAACGCCAGCAGCGCTTATCAGTGTTTAATGGACAAAATTATGTCCGGATATACTGGTGACATCTGCCACACCTTCATAGACGATATACTCGTCTTCCATGGGAAAACTTTCGACGAACACCTTCATGCATTATTAAAAGTAATGAAGCGTCTCCAGACCGGTAACTTGTGTATAGACTTGGGTAAATGTCAATTTTTTAAAGACAGCTGTAAATATCTGGGTTATGTAATTAGTTCTAACGGAATAAGACCCGACGAAGAAAAATTAAAATCGGTTAAGAACTACCCTGTACCTCGTAAATTAAAAGAGTCAGAGCATTTTTGGGTTTCATAGGTTTCTATAGGAAATTTATCCCTAAATTTTCTGAGCTTGCCAAGCCTCTCACAGACCTTACAAAGAAAGGTGTAAATTTTCAGTGGACACAAGAGCGTCAAGACGCATTTCATGCTCTCAAATCCACCTTAATATCTCCACCTGTCCTAGCCTATCCAAATTACGACCATGAATTCATCCTTACTACGGATGCAAGTAATATAGGTATTTCCGCAATTCTAAGCCAAAATATTAATGGCGATGAAAGGCCCATAGCGTTTGCTTCACGTGTGCTTAATGAAGCAGAATCCAAATACTGTACTACCGAACGTGAATTGTTAGCCATCGTCTTTGGGTGTAAAACCTATAGATATATCTTGTATGGCTACAGATTTAAGGTAGTTACAGACCATGCAGCCCTCCAATGGCTCAAAAACATCAAAGATAGCCACAATAAGCTCTTCCGTTGGAGCATGAAACTGGCAGAATTTGATTTTTATATTGAGCATCGTTCCGGCAAGAATATTGCACATGCGGACGCACTTAGTCGATACATAGGCTGCATTCAAGCCGAAACCGACGAATACTATCCAACGGTAGACCTCCTGGAAGTCCTAGAACTTCAAAGTAATGACGCCGAATGTCAGAAGTTACTTCAAACACCCCACTATTCCTTAGACCAACAGGGTTTAATAGTGCATACTGTTGACAAATCCACGCTAGTGCCTAACTCTATGCGTGACACCATCATGAGATTATTTCATGACAATCCTCTCTCGGGACACTATGGTATTCATAAGACATATGACAAAATAAAAATGTTCTTTACTTGGCCAAATATTTCTACTGATGTGCAAAACTATGTACAAACATGTCATAGTTGCGCTACGAGTAAGTCGCATATTCCTCACAAACCTCCCTTGGGTGATTTTCAAGAGCCAACGAACGTATTTCAGGCTTTATCTATAGATGTAGTAGGTCCCATGGAAGTTTCCACTAATCCAGACACAGGTGAGGAATACAAATACATCCTTACCATTATCTGCCAGTATTCTCGCTTTCTCGAGATGTTTCCCATGACAAATCAAAAGGCTGAGAATATTGCGCGGATACTTGTAAATGAAATATTTACCCGTTATGGCACACCCAAGTACCTACTATCAGATTTAGGTACCAATTTCACTTCTACCATAATACTTCAGATCTGTACTCTATTGAAAATTCGAACTCCCTACCACCCTGCTTCCAATGGCAAATTGGAACGTATCCATAAAACGATAGCTCGTAGTATCTCCCACTACTCACAAAACCAGTGGCACAGATATCTACCACTTATAAAAGCTGCACACAATTCAAGCCCAAATACCTCGACAGGCTATTCTCCTCATGAACTCATATTTGGGAGTAAGTTCAAATTTCCTTGGCTAGTAAACTTCACGGGATGGGTCCCGTGACCTCGATAATTTTAATATCCACACAAGGACATTGTACAATAAAATTAAAGAGGTACGCGCTTCAGCTAAGGAAAATAATGAAAAGGCAAAAGTTACTAGAGCCAAATATTATAATCGGAATGTATCTAAACATCAATTTCAGGTTAACGACAATGTATACTCAAAATTTTCAAACCTCGGGGCAAATTTGGTCGTAAATTTTCTGGACCTTACAAAATAGACAAATTATACCCCAACCATACTGTACGCTTACGTATGGAAGATGGTAAAAAAGTAGTACACCTCAGTAAAATTAAAAAGGCATGTATTAGGAAAATGCTACAATCCCAAAATAAACATCCTATGGTACTTCGCGACCGACGTAAAACATTAAACACTAGAAATCTTTCTCACTCTACATGACACTCTTCTCAACCTATTCTCAACTCTACAAACTACACCACATGTATATATTTAATTAATACCATATAATTAATTGCCATATAATTAATAAACTTATTTACCATATATAAAAAAAAAAAATGCATGTAATCAATTAGTTAGACTTAAGAATAAAAATGTATATTATTTACAATTATTTTATGTTGCAGAATCCAAGATGAACAGTAAACTTATTGCTGCTTAGATAACACATTTTTCTTTCTGTTCCAGCGACGACGATTCAGTGCAGAAATTGAGAATTTTATCAAATATTTGACATTGACCTTGATTTAGTATAAATTTTTCATTATACCTAATATTAATAATTTATGTATTTTTTTTTGCAGATTAATGGTCTAAAGCATAATGCCTACATTGCTTGATATTTTGATGTTTATTAATGATATTCATGATATGTATCTTATTTTTTTTTCAGTTCACCTTAAAAGAAAACTGCATTACTTCTATTTATTTATATTTAGTCAATCTTTTGATCCTATTAATCTAACATTTTTCTAATATTTAATTGTTTTCTTAATGTATGTTCAAGGTACCTAGAAAGCACAGCATAGCTGAATAGCTCTTGGAATACGACGGCCCAAAATATGTATACATTCCTCATAAAGTAGCTACTGCAGTAACTTAATATTTACTTCAATAGTAAAATATGTCTTAGTTAAGAATTTTAACTATAAGAATTTTCTATAAAATTAAGTGTTCAACAATATTTTAATGTTAGTTTTAAAAATTTAAAAATTTTAAATTTCTCTTTTCCAGAATCAAACTTCTTCACAGCTACATCATTGCATGTGTATGCATGAATTGCATGTCTATGAATGTATGCATGAATTGCCTGTCTATGAATGTGTGCATGAAAATTGCATGTTAGCCATGTATTTATATATATATAAATTAATTTTGTGTTTAAATGAATTAGTTTCAGATACAACATTCTACAAAAGGAATTGATACTAAACTTCGGATTCCTCATAATCCTATAATCCTCCTATCGCATCCTGCTCCCAAAAATAAACACACATAAAACTAAACTAAATCAAACAAACATTTAAACTAATAATGAATCGATGAATTCGCTACGTACACTAATATTACCACAACTACACACTGAGAACGCTCACAATTATAACCTACCATCATAGTAAATAAGACTACACAAACTGAAAATTATATATATCTGTTTGCAAATGCAACAGTTACTTATTTGTTGTCGATGTACAACTAGGTAAACAATTTTTATTCCACAAGATGAACACCAACTAACTGCACGTATTTCCAAAGGGAAATAACAAAATATACACAAATATGCCTGCACATGCAGCAATTAATAAATTAGACATACAAATATTACTTCAAGATGGACAAGAAATGGACGCCAACTGGACTTATTCCAAATGGAAAATTCACAAACTGCACAAATTTCCAAAGGGAAATAAACGTACACGACATTTCCAAAAGGAAATAAAATAACACCACAGCATTTCCAAAGGAAAATTGACTAACGACCCAACATTTCCAAATGGAAAGGGATCAACAACACAATATTTCCATACAATACTTAATCACATAAAAACAAACAAATCTTTAACTAAAATCATAACACCTTATCTTACTAATTAGCTCTCTTCTAATAACCTTATTCAATACCTTTCCTTCATTTTTTGTTTTGTTTTGTATTATTGTATTTTTATCACCACACTAATAAATAGATTTTCGTGGTGCTATATATGTATTTTATTAAACTTGTTCATTTAAATTTTACTGCTTATTTATTTATTACTATAAATTTTTCTGTAATGTATCTATATGTTGAATTATTTAAGAATTTTCGTTTATATAGAAACACTTCAAGAAAAACATATGCATTTTCGTTTATATAGAGTCATATTAACAAAAACACATATATGCATATAGAGTCACTTCAAGAATTCAAGAAATTACATCCATCACCATCACTCAGAAGCCTATATTGTCTACCCTTGCCAGTTACATCTCCATCAGCAACACTCGCCAAGCAGTGTTTGCCAATCAACCTACCACCAGAGTAACGCTCACCCATTCAAGCAGCGTTCGCTCGAGAAGCAGAAGATCCATCACCAGAGCAACGCTCACACATTCAAGGAGCGTTGGCTCCAGAAGAAGATGCCTGTAGTCTACTTACACACGACTACCTTACAGAGGTTACACACACGCCTCTCGCCATACCAGAGGATAACCTTCAAGCCTCTACAACTCTAGATTACCTCCCAAATTTTTCGTGCCGAAAAATTTCTCCGGGAGGGGGGATAATGTGATGGATGCAAGAAACTTGAAATAATATTAATTTTTAAATAAATCTAAATTATCAAAATATGTAACATACTCTTGCAAAAGGGCTAGCCAGGTATACAAGTCCAGTTACTGGTACGGTACAAGAACAATTATGGCATTGTACTACCCCCTTCTCCTGACAGGGGAGGAACTGAAGAACAAAGAGAAACATTCCTTCCAAAGGCAGACTAGTGCTACAAATCAAGGTGGAAACATCGAAACACTACTTCAGGAATCGCTCTCTAAATATCTGTGCCAGTTTCACAATAAATTAAATATTATTTATATTGTATCATATCAAAGTTGGAGTTATTTCTCTTAGAGAATATATTAATTTAAACTACCAGTGTGTTCTTAATTATTCTTACATTCTATCTCAAGCAAACATACAAGCCCTTTTCGCTAAAACGCTCACGCCACAAGCTACCTACACACATCCACACCATAACATAACAATTGTATTTAGATTGCAGCCAACCAAACATTTAATAAAATATATAAGTGTGAAGAAATTTGTCAAAATGACTAACTACCTCTGTAACATTGGAGGGAGAGTAAGTCGTGTCCACTCTCACCGTCCACCAACTAGTCAAGAATTAGAGCGACCATATGGTTGCGCCAGCAAATCTCTAAAAACCAATTTTTAATAAAATAATAATATTTTAAACGAAATTTTTCTCAAAAAGTGAAACACGTTGAAGTTTTCTTAAGCTTATTATATTATTATTATTATTACTATAAAACTACATTTCACACCCAATTAAAATTATGGTGAAAAAGTAATAAATTATTTCCTGATCTCGTAAAAAACGAGAATATATTTATTCATTTTAAGACAAATTGAAGAAGGAAAAGGAAACGACACTTTTCTAAATTTTAATGATACTTTTCTACTCAAGATTTTTCTATATTTCCACTGGGAAAAAATGAAAAGCTTGAATCTTAAAGCAAAAAAAAAAAGGAATTCTTTGTTAATAAACAGGGGGTGTACTGTTTCTTTCTCCTTTATAAAATGAAAATAAAAATATGTTTCTTCCTTTTGCAAAAAAAAAAAAAAATAAAGAAAATCCTTGCATTTTTCCAACATCATGAACATAGAAAACAAGATCCAGATTTTCTTTTTTTTCTCTGATTTATAACAATTTAGAACATGTTCCGCAAAGCATAAGTAATTCTCAGCAATACAACCATATTTATTAAATTTGTTTTTACTTCAATTCTACGAAATTCAATTTTCACCGGAAATACAGGTTTCGGGTCCCGTGAATATGAAAAAATGTGTTTTTTTGCAAATGGCCTGTGTATGGGTGTTCGTGAGTGTGTGCTTGTATATTATTAACAGAATACCTCCAACACAAAAACGAAAAGCAAGTTCAAACTTGGTATTCCGTTTAGGTTTTACCAGCCGAGACAAGAAGATTTTGGGCAAACCGGGAAGTGCGACCTTACTGAATGGTTTCTCCAGTTTCGTAATTTCCTCAAAAACCGCCTTGACAATTTTCTCTAAATTCCGTATACTATCTATACACATGAATATCTACCACTTTTATTTGAAACATTTTTCCCCAAATTGATTTTCCATTGATTTAACCACCACATAATATTAATACAAATTCGAAGCATTGATAAAATTTCAAATTTGAAGAAAATCGGTTAACTGGAAGTGGAATTTTACAAAATAGGTTCATTAGTTTGTTGGAATTTTCTCCAGTATTGCGGATATTGGGTCTGCCAGTTAGTTTAAATTTAAATTTGTGCAAGCTTTTTTGGTTTTGAAATAGAAAGTTTCACATAAGGCCACTCACGAATACAAGTAAAATTTCCACCTTCATTTTCATGGCCTGCCCAATTAAACTTTCTAACGTTGTTATTTAAAAATAAAAAGTTCTTGATTAAATTGTATTAATTAGCGTCGTCTGAGTATTTCACACAGGATTTAAAAAGAAACCCGGTAGGATTGTTATCGGAAAAAATCGCAAAAAAATAAAAAGGTATAAAGTAACTGGTGAGGAAATTCTCACTCCCGGGCAATCAATTTCCTCAATACGGGAATTTTAGGAACTTATTAAATTCATATTAACATGACATAAATAGCAGGAGTGTACAGAACATTGAACTTACATTTTAGAGGGAAATGGTCTATTTGACATGAAAAGTTTAAAGAAAACGTTGGAGTCGTTGAAAGAAAATCGCCAAAAACTGAAAAAAAAATTTGCGAATTCGCACTTCCGGTTGATGGATTTGGCCCGAAACGTTCTGTCAGATGCAATAGTAGTACTTATAACGAGTATCCAGTTTGAGCTTCCTGCGACTTTTCATTATTTTAAGATATTTTGTCCAAACACACACACACACACACACTCACACACACACACACAGGCCTTCGCCAAAAACATTTTTCTTAATAAGCAGAGGACCTCAAAACATGTATTTTCGGTGAAAACGCCATTTCGACACGATCGCAAGACTTCCTCTTTCTAGGAGTAAGGGAAAGTAAAAATTGTTATAGCAGAACGCTTTTAATGCATGTAATGGTGGAATAATGGAATCGTACATTTTACTCAGTTGACACGTTGAGGCTCCCCCCCCCCCCCACGAGAAGCTCTTTAAAAATCAATTTTTCCTGGTGAAATGTTGTGGAAATAAAACTTGAAGGTGGGAATTTTCAAGGGAATTTCAAGTGCAACATTAGCGAATGAATATTTCAGCTTTTCAGGATTTTTTGAAATTATTTTCTTAAAATTTTGGAATGTTAATTACACTGATATAATAAAACCATTCCATTATAAATGGATTAATTTTTAATGAAAATATTTTTTTCCAGAAAAATGGATTTTTGGGAAGCGCTGGGTACACTGGGAAGTTAGGCATAAATCTAAAGTGTTATTTTTAAGTTTTGTTTGGGGGAGGGGGCGATTTAAACGTTAACTAATGGTCTGCAATAAAAGTCATAGTTTCAAGCTCCGTCCCTACCAGATCACACGAACAACATTCATGCTCACAACCCTCAGCATACTCCAAAACAATACCAGCCTGCAGAGGTACACGCAAACACACACTCACAAACTCATCCATATGTGGGTGGCACACAAACTCACCCTGTGCACTTCACAGACGAATTATATTTACTAACATTGGCACACTAAGAAGCCATAATAGATGTTTCAGATCCCAGTAGATTTGGATATGTAGTCACACAGGCTACAAGGAATATCCCTTTTTACTTTCTACTTACTCTTACGTAAGAGGAAGTATTACGATCCGATCATGTCAGATTCTCGAAATAGAGTTTCCACCGGCAGTACATGTTTTGAGGTCCCCTTGAGTACAAAACGTTTTTAGCGAATGTCTGCGTTGGAGCGAACAAAATGTTTCGAAAACGGAAAATCTCAGGAAGCTGAGTAGGTATTTCGTTTATTATTACCACCACATCCGACTAAAATTACGAGCTAAAAGCATCAACCGGAAATACGACTTTACTGAATGTTTTCTTCTTAGTTTTTCAGTTCTTCACTATTGTCTCAAAAATGGCTTCAACGATATTCTTTAAACTTCGTATACTATCTAGAAATCTAAATACCAATTACTCTGCCGGGGGGGGGGTCAGAGGTAAAAAGTTGCGTCAAGCTTTCCTCTAAAATATTACTTGCGTGCAATATAAGGTCCTGTTACATATGTAATATCAATATACACTAGCAGCATTAATAGATTGGCAAAACTTGATGAAAACACGCTTAACCGGAAGTACGACTTTATAGAATAGGTTTTTGAGTATTTTTGGAATTTTCTCGAAAATGGTTATTTACTTTTAAACTTGGAAAGCTGGTTGCACACACATAGAAACCTTTCACTTTCATTTGTATATTTATGAAAAAAAAATCATTTTAAGATTTTATGGCTTTAAATTTCAAATATTAGATGGTGTTGTTTCAATATTATTGGTACTCTCTTCTGGACTATAATCTAATCACTTCTACTATCTGCCTGGGTAGTGCGATAACTTGGCTGGTTCTAAATGAATGGATATCCCAGTTTACTGTGAAAGAATTTTGGCACAATGAAATTAATTTTTGTAAGCAAACTCGTATATAACCACCGAACAGGATTACAAAGAATATCAAAATGAAGTACTAATGAGAAATCTGAATATTATTTGTAAGTTTATCATTTTGCGAATTGATAATATTTTTTTATATAAATAAACTTTAGACACAAATTATAACTATAACGAATAACACAATAAAAACTTGAATGTTTTAATTCTATAAAATTGAAGTAAACAATTATATAGCCCTTAGATTAATAAATGAATAAACACAATGAAAAATTCTCATCTTTGATTAAATGGAAAAACAAAATTCTAAAGTTACATCTGGCCGTCCATTAATGAAAATGAAGAAAAATGTCTTTGTTTTTGTTTTTATTGTCTTTCTTTTCTACTTTAAACTTAACAAAAGAGATTCTAAACAAGGGATTGAGTGGAAAGAACAACTTTCATATAAAGGCATTGAATATCCATTTTATATATATATATATATATACATTCTGAATGCATATCCCAAACTAGGATTTATTTATATATTTTTTTGTGTATTAATATTAATTCGTAGAATAATAATTGATTAAAAAAAACATAAGTTTTAAAGTTCGCCATAGAGGTACTCATATAAACAAGTAAAATCCCCACCACCATTTTTATGGCTAGCCCAACTAAACATTGTAACGTAACAATTTTGAAAAAATTGTGTTAAATTGTATTAATTATTGCAAGGGGAAGACGTGAGAGTACAACTCAACAAAACATTTATTTTCGGTCAAAACTTAATTTCGAACATTATTTTCTCTCACTAGGAGACTGTAACTGTGCACCAAATATCACAAAGACGAAAACTTATAGAAAGTTCTCATTTGATATTTTCTGAGATAGGTACTGTGTCTGACAAGAACGTTTCCGTTAAGAGTCAGATTTTCGTGATTGTTTCTCTAAAAAATAGCGCCAAACCATTTTTCTTAAAATATCGCACACTGACTACACACTTAATAAAATGCCTATCAATGGTGTTTAAAAGATTTTTGCAGCAAACTAATTAAACAAATGTGTACCACTTTACCCAATAGGATTTGAGAATATTTTTTCAAAAGAGATCATCCATCACCTCAAAAAAAGGCCACTCTAACTAAAGTAATACTTTAATAATCTTAGTTTGAAGGAAATTTACACAAAATTTAAATCCTAATCTATCGTTTTATCTAAAATATTAAATTCAAAAATGAACGTACATTTAATATATAAAATTGTAGATATAGAGATCCAGTTATATCAAATGTTATTACCAACCTGTCAAATACAATTCTATCAATAGAAAGTAAGCATATATATATATTCAAATGCAGATGCTATATTGACAGTTGATGCTTAGAAACATGCATCTGGATGCATTCGCCATATATGAACACAGAGTTAATAACATTTGAAATCATTATATATATATATATATATATATATACATCATAAACACGTGCCATCACTTCTGCACAATACACATATTGTACATATTTTCGATTACATCATTGTGATACAACATACACGTAAATTAATGAATAAAATATTTGTCCCCAATTAATAGCAAACAAATTGTTTACTAAATTTTAATAAATTTTATAAAGGATTAAAACATTTGGCAAAAAATATTGACATAGAAATATATGGACACTTATATACATAAATTAACACATTATATTAAATAAGTTTTATTTTGTCTTTATTAAGAGTATATAATACATATACAAAATGACTATAAACTATATAGAATATTACAAGAACAAAAAGAATATAGAAACAAAACTTTCCTTGTAAATGACAAATAAAAAATCAAATTAATTTATAAAGACATGTACCACGGTCAATAGACCGTCGGTGGAGTCCTTATACTACTATTATGGGAGGAAAACAGTGTAACAGAAAATCATACAATAATTACTTTTACGAAACACTGAGTTAGTAAAATTTAAAGAAAAACACTGCCTTTGGCTGATGGTGGAAAGAAAAGCATAAAATAAAACAAAGGAAAAGCAGAGAAGAAAGTTAAACGGTTCATTTTGTACTGATATAAAGATTTACAGAAATTCGCCAAAGAAGGCCAATGTCTACCAAAGAAGGGCATTGGCTACCAAGCCATTTCAATCTAAGATC
The DNA here is from genome assembly GCA_011037195.1 of Triatoma infestans. Classification (NCBI taxonomy): domain Eukaryota; kingdom Metazoa; phylum Arthropoda; class Insecta; order Hemiptera; family Reduviidae; genus Triatoma; species Triatoma infestans. Next base: position 23,165 of record JAAEAF010005483.1, read on the forward strand.
ACTAAGCCTACTACAAACAGACATAGTGATAGGACCTATCTAAAATAAAATCACCACATACTTCACAGTTTTCTAGTTCATCAGTCAGAAAAACTGGCCGATGGCTTAAATACAATATTCCAGCACGAGCTTTCATTATCCATTTAATCTGGTCGAATGTGACATTAGAATTAAGATAATGGTTTACACCTAATACAAAATTTAGTTCTCTATAAATCAGATACAGATCATATTTCTTTACATTTTCCTTAAATTCAATTGAATTCAGTTCTGACAACATTATCACATATAAAACGGAAACATCTATCAAATGTAGTTTATATTGTATTTTAACCTTATTATTTCATTTGAGCCGAATTTTTTTAGTATGTTATTTATATTTTGAGACCTAAAAATTTCTTATTCGAGACCTGAGTCGCTACAATTAACGGTAGTCTATGGCTGGGCATATTAAATACTTTAAAAATATAGTCAAGATGTATTTTGAGTGTGCGTGTGAAAATTGGCATATAACTAATTTCATTATATATGAAAGCTGACGGGGACAAACATAGGCAATCTGGACAATTTTTTAATAAAACAACGAAAAAATGTTTCTATTTCCTCGCAGTAAACACCACCCCAAACCTGAGCCCTATAACATACTATGGAACGACTAACTGAATTAAAAACTCGTATTTTTGAACCAAAGTTCAAATTATTGTTTTCTATAAATCGCCTCCATAGCATGCCGAGCCCAAGTTTGGCTTTACTTACGTTTTATTTTAAGTGTAAATTAAAATTTACCTTAGAAGTAACAATAACACCTACGTACTTACAATTATTTACAATCTCTATTTTCTGATTCTGAAAATACCATTTCTCGTTATTGGCCAGCTTTCCGCCATTCTTGAAAATTACTTTTGATTTACCCATATTAATCCTCAAATTCCAGAGACTCACATATCGACTCAAAGAATTAATCATTATCTTAGTGATTGAGGCTTAGAAGCCAGAAGCACAACATCATCTGCATAAGCCAATACATTAATTCTAACAGAGCCGACCAGCATCCCTCCGCCATCCAAACCGTCCACAATGTCGGTTGATTAAATAAACAACAAAAATTATATATTAATTATATTTATAATATGGTATTCACTATCATCTTTTATTATAATATTTATAATTTATATTAATTTAATTGTAATAACTTGTACTATATAAATATACATAATAAGTATTGATGGAATGGGGAAACTCTGATACATCTCCTCACGGACTGTGATGCCGTCATTCAAAGAAGATTCAGTAGTATGGGTTGTTACCAGATAGGGGAGGAGGAAATACCCATCCTAGAACCTTCCAGGATTTTGGGATTCCTTAGGGAGCTCAACCTGGAGAGGGTGCTATAGATGAGCTAGCTTATCTTGGGCATCAGAGGGGGGTACAATAGATCAAACAAAATGGTCGCGGTACAGAACCCTCAAAAAAAAAAATTATATATATATATACGTATATATGTGTGTGTGTGTGTGTGGTATGTGTATATATGTATACATATATATATAAATGCTTAATCCTTTTCTTTATGCTAAAAGAATGCTGCAATCATGTTAAATTTGTGAAATAATGTCTTTACAGTAATACATGTTTCAAGGTCCCCTGAATGTGAGAGCGAATGGCTGTGTCTGCGTGTGTATGTGTTTGTTTTATATATATATATATAAATTACAAACACACACATATATATATAATGTATATATACATATTTTATTGTTAAAAAATAAATCGTTACATTAAATAAATATATTTGGCATGGCTGCGGCCGTCGGCCAGATTTTTAGTGTACATTGAAAAAATATATGAAATAAAACTGGCTTTCCAAATAAATTATATCAAATTAATAGGACAACAAAAAGAAATATTGTTGTGGAAAAATATTGACGAAAATATAATTTCAGAAATTTGTAATAAAATATTAATTGTACAATATGTACGGTCATTGAATTTCGAGAATCTGGCACGATCGCAATGTTTCTTCTTAAGTAAAAGTAAGTAGAAAGTAATAATAAACCGCAGGAATCTTCAAGCTGATATTTCGTTTAGCTATCACCAACGCAACTGACACTAACGTTTCGGGTGAAATCCGTCAATCTGGAATGCGGTTTTGCTGAGTATTTTTGTTTTAATTCTTCACGATTTTTTATAAACTTCGAACATATAGTTTTGAAAGGTCTTCGGAAAACTAATTTCTGGAAGGTCTAGCTGCCATGTTAAGGTTTTTTCTATTGTACCACTTATTAAAATAAACGGTTCTACCATTATTTTGGTAGGCAATTTGTGGAAGACCTAAGGCGAAGCTACTGACTTAATCATGAAGTCTGCAGAGATTTTTTTAAATGACTGAGTAATGTGATTTAAATGTCTAACAAAAAAAAATTACAGTATTTTACTGTATCTTAAGTAAAATTGTATTGAAAAAATAACAAAAGGTTGTTAAATTGTTAATCATAAATAAACAACGCAAAGGAGTAGCGCTGCTGAAATAATGTTTCACCTGAAGCAATATTCTGTTTTGTAAAAAAAGTACAATCATTTTAATGTCATGTTTCAAAATGATTTTTCACTTTTTGATCATTTGTAATTTAATGTGAAATTTTGAAAAAGCATCGTATATTAACTTCAAATATGTGATGCACATTATACATAATTCAATCAATACTATATACTACGCACGACTATTAAATAGATGAGTTCATAACATTGCTAGACCACAAGTTACTAGTTGGCTGTAGTTATGGTGCTCTAACTCTAAATACATAGAGCGCTGGATTCAGATTAATTACAGTTAATTGCATTTCTCAATTAAGTTCACAGGGATGTGATATATCTGAGGTTATGTAAACGTTAGGCCTGGGTTATCCCTGCCTGGTCGTATTACTATCAATGATCAAAGCAGTGATCAAATACCTCTTTCGCACTCTCTCATACGCTCACTCTCACTCGTTCACTACTACACCTTGTCATCCCCTACATCCCTCCCTAACATCCCCACTACACTGAACTACTAGATGACATCACTAGTAATTATTAGTAACATCATCCTCTGCCTCCTGCGTAATGTTCCATTTTCACTTTCTTTTTATTTTTTTAATTTCTAGCTACTTTGTTAAAGCTTTGTATTCATTTAATCACTTTTACTAATGGTAAAACGCAAAATTAATTAGTGCAATTCTATATTTATCGTGAGAAAAGACGCAAACATAGCTTTTATTATTTTCCGTTACCTGTGAGAGAAGGCATTAAGATAATGTCCAATTTTCAAAGTTTGAGTGTTCTCAAGAAAATAAACCAAAATATGTGGGGAAAAATCAACAAAATATCAAAATATGCTCAAAAGCAGATACTATCTTATCTGCTTTAATGAGAAACAAGATGTATGTATACAATGTCTATTTATCTCTTTTAAATCCATTTTGGAGCAACCAAATTTTGAGCGAACATTTATGAAAAAAATAATTGTAAATTTTATAATGATATTAGGTGCAGTGTCCTGCAAGTTCTGCAAGTGTTTCTCATGAGATATTTTTACTTTCTCACGCCTACAGTAAGAGGAAGTATTGCAATGGTGTAAAATTTTCTAAATTGAGTTTTCACCGGATATACATTTTTTTAAATCCCCCCCCCTTGACAACAACAAATTATTTTTGTATATATGTGTGTGTGTGTAATAAAATATCTCAAAATCAGTAAGCTCAAACCTGATATTCCATTTAGATGAAACGAAGTTTTCAAACAAAATCAACCAATCGGAAGTGTGACTTTACTTTCAGTGTTTTGTTTCAATGTTCGCGATTTTCTCTAAAGTACCACCAGTATAGTATATGGTCTGACTTTACTTTTAGTGTTTTGTTTCAATGTTCGCGATTTTCTCTAAAGTACCACCAATATAGTATATGGTCTGACTTTACTTTCAGTGTTTTGTTTCAATGTTCGCGATTTTCTCTAAAGTACCACCAATATAGTATATGGTCTGACTTTACTTTCAGTGTTTTGTTTCAATGTTCGCGATTTTCTCTAAAGTACCACCAGTATAGTATATGGTCTGACTTTACTTTCAGTGTTTTGTTTCAATGTTCGCGATTTTCTCTAAAGTACCACCAGTATAGTGTATGGTCTTACCAATATATATATTATACAAATACACACGAAAAATATTAATACAAATAGCAAATTTGAAAAAATCTGTTAACCGGAAGTACGACCTTACTAAATAGGTTTTTGAATTTTCTGGAAAACATCTATAACGGTTTTCTTTAAATTTGTAATGCTCATGGTACAGATAAAAACAGATCAATTTGAACCAATTTACCGAAATAATGGTTTACATTTTATTAAAAGTTCACACAAGCTTTGTTAGTTTTGACAGAGGACGTTCCACACAAGTGCGGTCAGGTTTACTAATACGAGTATAACCCCCCACTACTTTGTTTAATGGCCAGCCCAACTGAACATTGTATACGCTGCAAATTTAAAGAGAATTTGTTAATTAAATTTTATTATTGAAGTAAGAGATAATCTGTGAGTGTTTCACACCAGATTTTGTTTTCATTAATATTGTTATGGATGGAAGAGGGAAAATCTGGGGTGAATCAGTCGTATGACTTTCTTGTACACCAATTGCACTCTGACAACTTGGAATTTGCACACGATGTTGGCTCTAACAGTGATATCTTCTCTACAAGAGAAGCTAATAAGCTGGATTAGCTGTAGTATTCTACAGTAAATGCATTGTACTCAGAAAATAGGCCTTTATCAATCCCGAATAACACTTGTAAAACTGATGCCAGAGATTCGCCACATCGCTAGAAAATTAAATTTTCCTTGAAAAATGTTACAAGCTGCAATTAGCATCCAAAGTTTAAAGAAAATCCTTGGATGTATTTCGAGGAAATTCCAAAAACACCAAAAAGTGCATTTTTCTTTTTTTATTAAAGGATTTTCTTCAAATTTCGAATTCTGGCAATCGCCTCAAACAATAGAACCATAAATTGTACTGGAATGGCACCTTTAGAGAAAAGTTTAATGTTGCAACAGCTCCTCAAAGCTTAAAGGAAATCGGTAAAGCAATTTTTCAGAAAATTCATTCTAAAAAACGACGGACCTCCGGTTCATGGATTTTGACCAAGAAACTTTTATGTCAGATGCGGTAATGGTACTTCAACATAATTTCAAATTTCCCGCGATTTTCATTTCCTGTGATATTTTGTACATTTGCAGATTTTTCCTGAAAAACATTTTTTTATCGTATTCAGGGAATCTCAAGATATGTATTTCCAGCGGAAAACACAATTTGAAAATTTTGCACAATTGCTATACTTAATGTTAAAAGAATAAAAAAATTAAAAGTAAATAATAAATCCTCATTTAATTGAAGATAATAATAACAAGAAAGAAATCTAGAAAATAAATTTTTCTTTATTTGCTGATTAAATAGAAAATTCCTCCCAATAATTTCTAAAAATAAAGTACTGGTAAATTTGATAATAAAAAATCAGAAATTGTTTTTTAGTTCGTTTTCTACTATTTATTGGGCGACATGGGGGGGGGTATATTTTTTGCCGAGATTTATTTCCTATAAGGTACATGTATTTTTTTATTTATTATAACATATGTAATAATATTGTATATTTCCAATATAAAACTTTGGACATTTTATACTTTCCTACTTACACAAATGAATTTATTGTTGTCAAAATCTCTTTACTCTACCCCCCCCCCCCCACTTATCGTGATATTTTTTATAGTAGGTATGTATTTTCTCTTATTACTTTCTCTTACTTCTGGTAAGGATATTGCGATCGTGTGAAATTTTCGAAATTGAGTTTTGAACGGAAATACGTGACTTGAACTTCCCCGAATACGATAAAATTGCTTTTAACGAACTGTCTGTGTATGTACGTACGTTTGTGTTTCAACAAAGTATCTCAATAACAAAAAATCGCAAGAATCTCAAATTTAGTTTTCTGTTTGTTTACTACCACCACCACCACATCTAACATGTAACTTTTGAGGCAAAATCCATTCCGCCGTAAGTACGACTTGACTGAATGTTTTTTTTCTTCAGTATATTGCACATTTCTCCCAAAGAGCTCCAACAATTTGCAATAAACTTGGCATACTATCTACATATACCTATCACTACCTAAATACCTATCACTTTATTTAAAACTTTTTCCCTGGAAGATTTATTTTTTGGGGGTTGCTGAGTAGCCGTTAAGCTTTCCTGGAAAATACCACTTCAGTAGAATGTATGGTTGTGCCAACTCTGTGATATTAATATACATTGTAAATATTACTAAAATTCCAACTTTGAAGAAAATCGGTTTACCAGTTAATGCAATTTTACAGAAAAGGTTTTTGAATTTTTTGAAATTTTCTCGAAAACGACTACAAGGATTTCCTTTAGAATCAATCACTTTTATTTGCAATTTTTTTTTTCATCAAAATTGATTTAAAGGAAGTTGTGCGGAATCGGTAGCGCTGAATTTCAGTTTATATGAAATTGGTTAATGTTACCTCTTCCGGAGTGGTCTCTAAACTTTTTTGATCGCGTACCCCTATGACGAAAATAATCATAAGTTGCACCCCAGTATGATAAAATATAATGTGTGTGTGTGTGTGTGTGCGGTTTAGTCAAAAATCGAATTATTTATTATTTATTTACTTAAACAATATCAATACACATACCTACATTTAAATGAAATTAAAAATTTACTATTTCCTTATTCTTAAATCATAACTGAGTGACCGGTTTTGCCTTGTCTCTCAGGGTTCTTCCTTTTCTCATGATTTCCCTCTGAAAGCTGGAGTACCGCAAGGTACTATCCTAGGTCCAATTTTATACACAATATAGACTGCTGACCTTCCCCTACATCCTAATACAGTAATATCAACCTTCGCTGACGATACTGCTATTCTTTCCTCCCATACCGAACCTACTATTGCCTCCTTCTATTCCTTCATAGAAGAGTGGTGCAAAAAATGGAAGATAAAATTTAATGAAAAGAAATGTATTCACACGACATTTACACTTCGTCACTCCTTCTGTCCTGGTGTTAAATTAAATAACACCTTCCTACCTACTGCTGATAGAGTACCTATCTTGGGTTATATATAGACAAAAGACTAACCTGGAACCCCCATACCAGACTGAAAAGGACTGAAACCAATAGGACGATTTCTTATCCTTTCAAGACTCTTAGACAAACGATCCAAACTTACTTTAAAAAATAAGCTCACACTATACAAAACTTTACTACGACCAATATGGACTTACGGACTAGAGGTATGGGGCTCCACTAAGCATTCCAACGTTTACCGTATCCAATCCTTACAGTCCAAAATCCTACGAAAAATTACCAATGCTCCTTATTATGTCTCAATAAAACCTTACATAATGACCTATCCATTCCATTGTGTCCGATCTAATTAAATCCCGCTATCAAAGATTCCATAACTCCCTGTCCCATCATCATAATCCTTTGGTTCAACAACTTGCTAGTCAAACCTTACCTGATAATCCATCTCGACGCCTGAAGCGTCAGTGGCCCCGTGACCTTTTAAATTAACTCCAACGCCTTGAAGTAATACCACTGGGTATTTTCTTCTCATGTAAATCATGTCATGTAAACATTCATCAGATTTGCTTATTGTATCAATAGTACAGTTGCAAATAAATAATTGAAGGAGAAAAAAAAAATTACATCTTGAATTAGAATTCAATGTGAGCAATGTGATTGTATTTGTTTAGTAATGTCGGAAAAATCTGGTTTGATGCCCTCTGTTAATACAGTTTGAAGATCTGGTTCTAATTCTAATTTATTCCTGTATTTGGTTTTAATTGTTGTCATTGCAGAAAACGCTATTTCACACAGTATGTAGAACCAAATGGTAAAATTGCATTCGTTGCTGTGCTTACTAAATCTGGATATTCGGTTTTCAATTCCATTCACCAATTTATGAAGAGATATTCCTTTAAATTCGGATTGTAACGTTGTTCTTTCTCTCATGTCGCAGAATGGCTGAATAGCCGAAGTCATGGCGTCGAAAAAAATCTGTTGTTCAAAAATCTAATGTTTCTAGGTTCTCGAATACATATTCGGACAAGGAATTGGAAGGAATGAAAATTAAGTCTAAATGAATCTCCTGAAATAAAACTTTTCAAATAAATTAGAAAAATGTACATATAAAATGTATATGTATGAAATAAATTACTCGTATTTTTTACGAAATTTGCTAAATTTCCACTATAAATGCATAATTTTTGCTAAATTTCCCCCTCCCGCCATTTGAATTTTTCCTTGTTCGGAAAGATGACTATAAATTAGACAGACTGCGGAGGGGACACTCATACAGTATTTTGAAGGGAAACTTGGCGTACTCTAAAATTCCACATTACGTGCCCCCTGGGGTATGTGACCCACTGTTCTAGACAACAATGTAACCACTTCTCTACCTGATTAAGAAAGCCACGTTAGTGTTATACACCACATTCTTTTTTATTGGTACAACATTCATACAACTGGATATTTAAATTATGAGCAACAGCCGTGAAAATGGTTGTCATTAGAGATTATTTCTTATCGATAGATTACGTCACAGAAGATTGGAGAGGGGAGAGGTAAAAGATATTATTGAACAAGCACCATGGTACTATAAATACTACCATTTCTACAAACAAAAACTGTGATTAGCTTATTAAATCATTAAATATTTAAATATCCATTCAATGGAGTTTATTATTCACTAAATTCATACAATTCATACTTGGAATTTGATTGAACATTAATTGACTTTATTATTATCGTATATAACGAAATGGGTTTTATATTTATTGTCTTTTTAAGGGCTATTTCAATATGATTACATTACAGGCTACAGCCAGCGCTGCTATCAATCCCAACAAAATTACATCATTTAGAGATAAGTTGCTAACGTTCTTACATCTCTCAGCCAGCAACTTCCCAAAAATCAATTAATCAATATGTGTAGTTTAAAGAAAACCTTTGGATCCGTTATTGATTAAAAAACAGAAATTCCTGGAAAAATTATCGCGAAAGATCACTATCGCGAAGTAAAGTGCTCTGCCCTTTTTTAATCGATTTTCTTCTCACTCGGAATTATCAGCAATACATTTAAGTTGGCATTGTATACTGTACTGAAATGACACTTTAATCTAGATCCCCCCTCACAGCCAGGATCTCACCAAATTTAAATTTACCATTTGGGAAAATGTTTCAAACAAACTACTGATATGTTTATGTCTGACTTAACTATGCATACTTTAAAACAATATCACGAAAACTTAAAAAAAAAGAAAAAAAAAGTAATAAATAAAATTAATAAATTCTCTTTTCAAATATTCATTTTGTCGGAAATCAAAAAAATAAAACCTTTGACGTTAATTCAATGTACAGTTTTTGCATCCAGATTTTCCATCACAACTCTAATTTTTTTAAACAAAAAATCTGGTGTGAAACATTCACACAACTTTCTCTTACTGTAGTTTACATAGTTTTGATACATGATTTATATATACAAGTATTACCTAATCACAAACTTCGCAAATAAGTGGTACATATCCCGTCGACTAATTATGACCAAATCATTTCTGGATTTTCCATTTTTGAATTATCCTAACCACAAACACACACACACACACACACACACCAATTTTTGAAAACTTTTTGAAATTCTTCGGACTCACAGGATTTCAAATCGTTTATTTCCGGTGAAAACTCAATTTAAAATATTTGACACGATCCCAGTACTTCCTCCTGGTAATACTTCCCTTGCTAATAAATATTAGAAAGTATTAAGATAATGAAAATTTCTTGACTTGCCAAAATTGAAAAATATATTTTTAATTTAATAATTTATAATTTATCTTTAGAGATTTTTATTTATTTATTATTTACTTTTAACAATTTCGAAAACAGGTTGCTCAAGAATTAATAAAGTAAGAATAGAAAAGTAAAGAAAAAACCGTTCTCTGAATTAAGAAAAAGAAAAATGTCAATAGTCATACACTCAGTACCCAATTTTTTCCCGCTAAGGCTGTAACATGATTAGTCTCTAGAAAGGCTAAAGTGAAAGACCTAAAAGTGGGTTTTCCCCAGGGTGGTGCTCCCCCAGGAAAATGTCAAAATCTAAAAATAATACACAGGGTTTGTTACCTCCCACTAGCGTCGATATTCTCTCTGTTGGTAGAACTTTTTAACTCTTTTAAAATGTTATCTACTATTTTATGCGTAAAAAATTAAATAAATAAATAGAAATAAGATAAATATTTTTGATTCAATAAGTTGCATTTTTCAATTCCGATACACAATACTATTTAAAGTAGCAAATCTTTGCAATACATCCAAGGGTTACTAGACGTTACTAGTGAAAATGTTGGCAAAGTAAAAAAAATTATAAAGTAAAATAATGCCTATTTTTAGGCGGGTTTAGCGCTCAACTACCAAATCAATGTTGGCATAGCAATGGTCAATTTTTTACCATAAATCTAATGTTTACAGTCTCCCACAGAATATTATACATAATTTTATAATGTAAAATTAGATTCTAATTCTAATAGCCTTGAGAAACAGGATTTCGGAAGTTGGTCATCAGACATGTTTAGAATAGCAACCCACCAACCAATAGCTCTTTTAAAGATTCTAAACTTAATATGAGTCCGGCCACACTCTAGTCTGATATAGGCACTTGGTACATTAGGGGGAACTCTCAGAATTTGCTTAAAGAATTTTAACTGTCCTCGCTGTAACATATCTCCGTACAGACAACCCCGATTTTCGCTCCCATACAAAGTAACACTTTCAACCATAGAATCAAGCAACTGACATTTACTATTCCAGGAATCAGACCTACTTGATTTTAAAATCTTTCGAACTGATAATTGAAATAGAATTGTAATATAAAATCACAAATTTTCTTTATGATTCAAATTTTACTCACTTTTCCTAACATTAAATGTAGAACAAGTAGCACCCACTACCTTGAAGAAGTTTTACCCCAATAGAGAATACCAATATTTTGTTGTTGTGGTTATAAGCATGGACTTATAACTGGGAGGTCCACAGTTCGAGTCCCGCGTACATTTGCTAAGTTTTATATTTGTTTAAATAACATTAATGGTAAAGTAGCTGCTTCCGCCCCCGTCGACGACACCTAATTTGGTAGTTGGACGTTAAGCCCGGCTGAAAAAATTGGCATTACTTTGCTTATTTACTTGACTTATTAAATAGCTGTTACACCAGCATTTAAATTTTTAATTTTTAATAATTTATATTTTACAAAATTATAACAAGTTTAGAAAATATAAGTTTAAAATTCGAGGAAATCATAGGAAAAATCATTTGTGTCAGAATTATGACGAAGGAGTCAGGAAAATGGTGCACCACTATAGGTCAGTGCCCCCCTTTTACTTATACGAAGTTCCGCATATTTGGGAGGGCAACACTCTCAAAAGAATGCTTAGGGGGAGTTAAGAATTAAAAGTATTTTAAGATACTGTAATCAGACTGGTAGATTGCTGGGGGAAGGCTTCTTAGGAGCGTTTTTTTGTGTGCAGGGGGGGATTAGAACCCGCGAAGAAATCTGGGAAATCGTGGAAATAGAAGGAAAAAGAATGAATACAAAAATTAAACTAAATAGTTTTACTTCACATCACCTCTATAATATATATACAATAATTTTTTTGTAAACTTTAGTATTCCGCAAATTCCCCATAGATAAAACCCAAATCAGCCTTAAAACTAAGAAGATTCGTAAAAATTACAAATTTTGGAAAAACAAAAAAATTTTATAAAGTAAAAATTTATATCATACAAAACTATGGACCTTTAATAAATAATAATAATAATAAGGAATTATTAAATATAGGTTATGTCTATGTAAAACAGATATTATACAGAATCCAACAGACGATAGTATAGTATAAGTGGGAGGGAGTCCAGCAAATATACTGTTGATACTGGGCTGGGAACCGAAGTACTTGCCTGTAAGGCATTTGTGGAAGGGGCGTGGTGAAGCAACAAGTATTGATTTGGTTATTCAACCGTTATGAACCTTATAAAATAGCCATACCATTAACAACTTGTGTTTTATAATTAAATGTTCTTAGCCCTCCATCGGAGGGGGGAATAATAAAAACAAAAATTCTTTAGTTTTTTTGAACAGGTTTTAATTATTTTTTTTTTTACGTATTTAGTTAAGATGATTTTAAATCAGTTGTTTTATTTAAGTTTTAATTAAACAGCTGTTTTATTTTTTTAAATAATTTAAAACAGCTGTTCTCGAAAATTTATTATGTTATATCTTAACAATGTAGATATTTTATTATATTAGATTAAGTGAAATTCTAACTGAAGATTTTATCCCAAAAATATTAAATAGTATAATCGAGTTGGAAAATAGGCTAGTCATATGTTAAATGGTGAGGTCATCATATAATGTTGATGTTGGCAATACTGTGACTGAGCTTTGAGCGGGAGATATTAGAAGGGTGCGGCGCCCATTTTCAACCCTACTATTCCCCACAAGCCTTGTAAATACATACTTGAGAGCAGACACATTCCCCCTATATGCGAACACACACACACACACACACACACACACACTGAACAGAGAATATTTCTTGTAACTTCATTTACTATTTAGTAGAACGCTTTTTTTTATCGCCTACACACACACACACACACAAAAGTAAAACCCTTCTTTTTTTTCTACTTCTACTTTTTTCATCCATACGAACAAATACACACACACACAAACTATAAACATTATAGTAAAGTAAGTAAGTGGTCCTACCAAAATAGATATAGCGCTGATTCAATATTATATATAAACTGCCAATTTTAGTGGGCGACCCAATAGTGACCTAACCACCCACCGACTCCCACCTTAACCCTCTCTTATCTTCCAGTCCTCCCCACACGATATGAAGAGCTTAGCACAGGTTCAACGATGCCTAGGAGCTATTATTCAGTTTTTGCACTTTATTCTATTTTATTTTATTATTATTTTTTTATTATTATATCTCTTATTTATCTTTCTCTAAGCATTTTTTTTCCTTATATTAAATTATATTTTTACAAATTCGGTTATTTATTCCCCGACAATATCCTTGCCCAGATTAAGAAACACAATCATTAAAACTTGCATATTTAAACTATAAAGAGATTTCAGTCGATAAAAAGATAATTGCTACAGACTTCACAGGTGGAAATAGATTTTCAAGAGAACAAAAGAAAATTCGAGGCAAAATTACGTAAAATATTTTTTAGAAATTAATAAACAGTATAAATAATTTTATACATTTTCTGTTAAAAAGAAATATATTAATGTTTTTTAGAAAACACTTTATGTTTTTCTTTAAATAAAATAAATACATATATTTTCAGAACAGAAAATTGTTTTATTTATACGTTAAAATGCACTCCAATATCCTCGGATTAAGCGAGCAAAAATGAGTATCGAACACGCGGGGTGTACGAAAATTAAAAAATTATATATATTATAAAAAAAAAAGAAAGAAAACAGAAATCGTACTTCTTCCAAATAAATGGTAGAAGCTTGAACTATGGTTGATGGTAAAGAAATGCCGGAGGCGGTGAAATATGTACAGAGAAAGAGTGAATAGGAGAAGGCGCGGGCTGGCAGGTAGAAGCGGCAAGAGGGCCCGCTTTTCCACTTGTTGCTCCAGACTTGCCTCACAACTCTAGGCAGCGCGGCTTCTACCTAAACACCCTTTTCCCTTCTACTAATAGAGCCTCCATAACCATTTTACTTACTGTACAAAGAGGGGCGGGAGGCACAGAGACTACCACCACCGATGGTGAGAGGGAGAAAGGATGAAATTGTCAACTATGTAATAATAGACAAAATAAAAAGGAACATTGGATGAATATAAAACTGAAAGAAGAATGGTCGCGAGTGAAACATAAGATGATAAAGGTGCGATTAAATTTGACATATTCTATCCAGAATGTTATTTTAAGCTATATTAGGAATTCATAACTTTTTTTTTTTTTTTTTTTTGGAAGGGGGGAGTTTATTTGAGCAAACGTTAAAAAAAAAAAAAAAGATTCCAAGCTTCGGTTCTTCTTAATAAATCAATGTACTATAAACAAAAATTAGGGAGACAAAGAATAAAAGTAAGAATTAACACATAAAACATTGAATTACTTTGCAAATGCTCGAAAACAAAATGATAATAATTTGGAACCTAAAATTAATTTTAGATATTAAATTAATCAATAAAAAAGATTAAAAATTATTTAATAATTAATACACTTTTGAATTACTTTTTTGTTAATTCAGTTTTATGTATTTATATAATTTTTTGTTTTTTTTAGTTATCTGGTTTACCTGCAAGATATGTAGTGAGGTGTTGTGATTACGAAAGGGCCGACAGGTCTCTACTGACTGGTTAGTAATCTGCCCCTACGGTGTACAACGCCCACCAACCCGGGGTTTCTACCATCGGGCCCATCGTGTGTTGAGGGCATGCGCCCAATGATATGACACCTGTTCGCGCTGCTACCCAGGCCGCCCACAATCAATAGAAACCCGCGCCCCTTTCCTTAACTATACTATATGTATATATATATTTATATGTAAAATAATATAATGATAAACTTTGTACAAGTTTTTAAAATGTCTTCAATCGTAAGATTTTTAAATAAATAAAATTTAAGATGAAAAATTTAGAAATCGGAAATCAATTGGTTGGAAAACTAGGTCTTCTTTTTTTTAGGACAAATTTGATTGGAATAACGGTCAAATTTTGCTCCCTCTAATCCCCGCTGAAAAGAATGTACGTACTACGCTTAATTCTACATAATCAGTAAAATTCAATTATGAATAATGAAAGTAATAAAGTAAATTGTAATCTCTTTTTTTACTTAAACATAATTTATCATAGTACCAAGTTGTAACACTTCATTTGCAACATGATTAAGTAATCGATTTCATTTTTTTATATAGCTGTTTTTTTTTTAAAATAAAAAGCAATAAGAAAAACCTTTCCACAGTTTTTTTCCTTTCTTTACTTAACTTTTCTAAAAACGTTGACTCTGAATAAAAGCAACAGGTATCAGCCTGATGAAAACACTAAAAACTATTTGTCTAAACATTTTTCAAGCACAAGACACGGAAATTGATTGCCAAACATTTTTGTTTAAGTTAATATAAAGTGTAATAACGAAAATGCTAGTCATAAAATTTAATTTCAGATATGCAAACTAGGTATAATTAGGATCTATATAGTCTATATAGGATCTATTATATAAATTAAAGTTAATTAAATAATATATTTTTCGAAAATTGTCGAGGTTTTGGTCAGGAAGTGTTTAAAAAAATCTTATCTTTCCCCATACGTTTCGGGAATGGTTCCCATCTTCAGTAGGGCACTTCTATTATTATTAAAAAAAAAAAAAAAACAGACTTTTGTAATGTTACATAAAATTTTTAAAAATATCTGAAGCAAAAACTAAAAATCTGTCTTACTTTCAGTGTGTGTGTATGTGTGTGTGTGTGTGTGTGTGTGTGTGTGGAGAAAGCAAATTACATTTCACTATTATAGTTATTTTTAAGTGTAGATAACTTTAAAACGATTATAGATTCAGGACGCACCTGAAGAAGCTGAGTCTAGAACATGTTAACGCCTGCAGACTCTGTGAGGAGATGGAGGAGACTCCAATACACCTCCTTACGGGCAGCCACGCTATCATCCAGAGCAGATTTCGAAGCCTGGTGTTGGAGGAAGATATCCCCTCCTTTTTCCATTTTTTTACTGCTGCCAAAAGAAGTGTATTATGTCAGCCCATTGGTCCGAAGGGTGAGACTATTCACCACAACACTTCTTCCAGATTAAGATCTCTGAGGAATCTCAGAATATGGGAAGGTCCTAGGGAGATGTTTCTTCTTCAAACACCTGGTAGCTACCCAGGTTTCCAAATCTTCTCTAGATCAAAACCTTAGTGACACATGCGATAGTAACTAAACGAGATATGAAGTTTACATTTCTGGCGATTTTTCGCTTTTTAGAACATTTATTCACAAAGTATAAACCATATTTTTATGAGAGATTTATTTATACATATATTTACATGAGAAGGTCGAGATTTATTTTTTTTATACATTAATAATGCCTGTTAAAAGAAGTAATATTATTACAACTCCAAGTTTAAATACATTAAAATATTCAAGTATTATGATATTTATATCATGGAGAGAACTATAAAATAAAAACTAAATACTTGAATAAATGTTTTGCAACCTATTGTAAAGAAGAGAACCATGGCAAAACTATATTTTTACAGACACATAAAATAACTAGTTATAAAGTAGATAACGGCACTATTGATGCAATGTCAGACCTGCCTCAAATCTCCACCATTTTACACTTATGCGTGCTGTAAACAGTGAAAGAATTATTTATATACATTATGAATAACTATGTACTTTACAAGGAATGGTTGGATATAGCAATATATTTAGGACTTGAATTGTTGGTAGGCGATAAATAGGATATAAAAATTACACTTCAAGAAAGAAGTCCCTAACGTAAGAGTCAATGGAGGGTAGCAGTTAAGAACTCACATGTTAGACGAAGGCTACAGGTTGCTTGTCAGCAAATAGCTGGAGATTATCCCAAGTCTTGGCAGACAGTGCTTCCATCAGCTTCACCTAACCTCCTCTGAACTCCCCTCCTAATATACATTTTGTAGCAAAAATTAATTCAAATAATACTATGGGTTAAATTAATATTAATACAATACACTTTTTTTGGAGGTTGGTTAGTGTAGATTGTGAAACTTCCCATCGTGGCCAACCTGCCTCCTCACAGACTCCAACAACATAAATTAAGTGATCTAAAATGTAGAATTGCGATACGCATTTAAATTTTACAACCTATGTCCAAAAAGTTTTTTTTCTATAAATGGTTTAATTATAAATATTAAACCAACTGTAATTATGAATATTACAAATAAAATCTGGTGTGAAAAACTTACATGATCTTGTCAGTCCAGCAGTACAATTAATTAAAAACGACGTCTTCTTTAAACTCAAACTTTTCCTTATTTCCTGTGATTAGCTGTGACCAAATTTAAAAAAATGGTTTCGAAAAAACTCGAAAAACTATTCTGTGAAATTGCACTTCCGGTTCACCAATTTTCATCAAATTTCGAATTCTATCTTTTGATTCTAATGTTATTAATATTATAAAAGTAGTAGAACCACATATTTTAATAAAGTGGTATATTACAGGAAACTTGACGTTAATGTTCTCCTTCAGACCCCGAGAAATCAATTTTCCCGGGAAAATGATTCAATAAAAGTGATTTTCAACAAAAGTTTATTTGTTAGAAAATATACCAAGTTTTGGAGCCGATTTCGAGAAAAATCCCCAAAAAAATGTACAAAAGAAAACCATCCTATAAATTCGCCTCAAGAACGCCCATCAGCTCTGAGCCTTTCGGCACCATCTCGTATAAAACCGCCTATGAGGCTATTGAAGAATAGCTAACACGGAAACATACATTAAATTGGAAAAACATTGCGGGGCCCTTCTAAACCTCGCATAACTTACCTCCTAAGCTAAACAAAAGTAGAGCTAAGGAGAATTACTGCCCTAGTCACGGGGCATTGTTTCTTAAGGAAACACCAACATAGTGTGGTCTCTTTGCAGACACACTCTATAGGAAATGCGGCCAGAAGGATGAGGCACCATTTCACCTTCTTCGTGAGTGCTTATACTATGCTCGCAGACAATTCCTGAACCTTGGCGCCCATAGCATCTTGCCGAATCCGGGACCAGAAATTTCACTTGCCTCAGCTCTGGCATTTTTCAATGAGATAGGGCCGATATGAGGTGTCCTATGGGGTGCACAATGAACCTATTAGTAGACTATGGAGGCGCCGAATTTTAGATTATATTAGATTATCTTATCTCTCTATCTCAAAACAAAAAAAAATCTGATGCGAAACCCTCACACGACTTTCTTCATTGCTATTCTCTAACAGTTCTGCGGACAAATTTTCATAAAATTCAAGATCTCAGCTCTCCTAGACACTACCTCACACTAGACGCTAGACACTACCTCACACTAGACGCTAGACACTATCTCACACTAAACACTATCTCGCACTAAACACTACCTCAAACTAGACACTACCTCAAATGAATTTTCTTGAAACATGTTTCAAATGAAATAGGCCTATCTCTATCTATATAAGTGACTTGGTTTGTGAATGTTGTGGTTGGTTCCGCAGAGCTGGAAAGCATCAGAGATATTTTCCGTAAAAGCCTGCTTCTTTTTGTGGTAATCGACTGGTTTCGGGCATTCGCCCAACATCAGAATGCTTTTTGTTAAACAGTGTGATAACATAGATTTGCACAGAGCAAACATTGTTTGACATAAAACATCCTGATGATGGACGAACGCCCGAAACCGGTCGATGACCACAAACAGAGGCAGGCTATTACGGAAATATCTGTGATGCTGTTGGTTGTGAACAAAATTCGTTGAAGCCGTTTTTGAAAAAACCGAAAAAATGTAAAAAAAAAAGAAGCAATAACTTGCATTTGCGATTGATGAATTTTACAAAAACTTCGTCACGGCTCGACGGGCGAATATAAACCTTCGAACAGTTGAAAAGATGAGATTTGAAAATCTCATTAAATTGCTTTTCATTGTTGAATGTCATGTGCAAATTGTATCCGTCAAGATTATTGATGAAGCAAGATTACTAACTACAAGAACCATCCACCAAACTGCGTTTGGTCGCTTTTGGTGGGAGAATTTTGCATTCGATTTCTTGGGTGGAGGATTTCAATAGATTTATATCGACAACTTCCAAATTTTTGGAGCAGATATGCTGCAGAAATTTATGTCGCAGCTAAGTTTTACAAGAGGTAGTAAACGTAAAGAGTGATTACTGAGGATATCATTGTGGTAATAGGAGTAAAAAGTAAAGTAAAGTAATGCCTATTTTTTCAGGCGGGCTTAACGTCCAACTACCAAATTAGGTGTCGTGGACGGGGGCGGAAGCACCTACTTTACTGTTAACATTTTTCATACCATTTTAAAATTTAGCAGTCATACGCGGGACTCGAACTGGGGTCCTCCCAGTTACAAGTCCATGCTCATAACCACTACACTAACACCCACCCCCGTAATAGGAGTACAGGTGGCCTATCTGTTGGAATGTGACCTATGAATATAGACTACAATAAGGTGATTATGACAAAAACGGAAAAAAGTTGATATCCTCAACAATGAATTTTTAGAAGTAAATACTCTTTTATGTTTATACTATGCTCGAATTGAAAGATCTATGCAGTATTCTATGCAGTATTACCGAATTTGTCATTTCTATTGACGGAAATCGAAAGCATAAAAAGGAATATAGAGTGTAAATAAAAAATGTCCAATCTATTTCACAGTGTTGTTTGACTGCTTTTCCTTTTCCAAAAAACTAAATAAAATAACAATCCAATTTCTTAGATGGAAACTAAAAAGAGAAACAGAAACTATCAACGAAGAAAACTATACAAATAAAACTGTACTTTTGTTATTTAAAATTGTATTTTACTACTGCAAAAGGAGTTATTGTATGATTTGGATTTTTTAATAGAGTTGATAGTATTAAAAAAATAAATATTATTTTCAGGGAATAACCGATATTTTGAGATCTACAAGCTACAGAAAATTAATGAGCAGTAAATATGTTGCAATATGGCTGAGTATAAAGAAAATCTTTTGAAGAAAAGTGCAAATTTCCTAAAGGGTTTTCTTGATTGCTGCAATTTTCTCGATCACAATACCAGTGGATTTAGTTAAATTAGAGATATTAACTACTAAGATAATGGCTAAAAACGTTTGTTTTGAAACTTTTTGAAAATTGATTTTAGGTAGTTCTAGGGAGCACTAGAGGTGTTTGGGTCCTGCAGATATATAATATTTGGAACCAGTTGGACGAATTTATCACTAAAGAACTAAAATAATTGCAGTAAGCGAATCTTTTTTTTTTATATTAAATGACGAACATTAACGAAGTTTTGGAATGACAGCTAGATGGAGGAAAGATACTTTATCATGTTGAGCCTTTAACCAACGAACGTAATCTTTCTAGATATTTAGCGTCCTGAAAACAGGATCTAAAATTGTTTGGAACTTTTTCAAGTGAAAAGTGATTTATGGTGGATTCTAATAGGCAGAAACTTTACGCTTAACTCTAAATTGTACAATCAGTATTTAGTGGCCCTCTGGTAGCTTGTCGTACAGTCTGTAATGTAAGCACATTTTCAGCTACATGATTCTAATCTGATCATATGATCACTACCTGTACGTTCATTAAAAAATGTAATAATTCTAATTGTCGTTACAGTATTGATCACCTCTTGATGTCTTTTCACCTGATTTATGATTAACTAGGAGAATGTAACAATTACTAAAAAGAAATGCATGTTCAGACATGTACTAAACTTTAATTCTTTGTTCACCCAAAACAGGGTTATTGAAACATGAGAAGGGACAAAATTCAGAAATGAATATGTTGAAGCAAATATTCTACATCCTTTATAAAGCGTTGTCCATATTTTTTGTGAAAATTAATGGTTGCTTTAATTAAATCCTTTTTAAAGAGTTTTCAATTATTAAATCTACTGTTAAATATTTAATTAATAATGAAATGAATTCTCAAGCTTTTTTGTTTAAGTAACATTTTCCGTAATTATACCATATTATACGTATTTGTTATTCATATTTTTCACCTAATTGTATCATTCTGTTTTAATTATGATCGAAATTATTATTACTGGGTGGTTGTGCGCGAAAATTACGTTGAGTGTAATCATTTTTATTCAAATAGTCGTGAGAACTGTTAAGTGTGTGAGGCGGTAGAAAAGCTAAACTAGAAAGCCAGTACTACACTGCCTAGTGGTAGAGAATACGGGGGGGGGCAGCTAGAACTGTATAAAACTGGGGGTGGTAGTTGTGTGTGGCCCAGCAACCAAGAGGTTACTTCAAAAGAGCGCCGTTACTGCACAGATTTTAATATGAATAAAACGGTTAAGTTGTACAGCTATTGTATGTTGGCCAGGCGTGTCTAATTTGTACGAGAAATATTGTTATCACCTCTGCATAGAATGAGATTTCTTTTATATATATATATACATATAATTTCAACTTCTACCTCTTCTTCAATATTTTTTCATGTATATATGCTTTTTATTACGGCTCTGCATTCTAGCTGCGGACACGTTAGTGACGTATATTGTTAGATTTTACAAGAAAAAGTATAATTTCTTATTGCCCAGATAACATTAATTCTGTCATTCTTTCTCTCTCCGACAAGCTCACTGCATCGTAAGTACCAGGGCATGTAGAATATGTTGGGCAAATGAGGAAGACGGCGAAGCTCTGAGAAAGTTCAAATAGACCTTGTATGGGTCTATAACCAGGTTCGCAGGGCTTCTGAGGCCACTGAGGAAATGAGTCTTGATTGCCTGAGTTTAAGAAACAAATCAGTGACCTAATCGAGTAATACCATTGGTCAATAGCAAGTACCGATTCTGTATGCTCAGAAAGCAGTGTGAGCTTAGTGGGTCTGGCTTGCTGGTAATGGTCACTGCAAGTTTAGCTTGTGCGGGGCTGAGGCACTCTAAGATTTTCCTAAAGAGTCCCTCAAAGATTCGCACAAACTATATCCTTGGCAGTACGAAAGTAGTTACAGGCATTGCCTTTTAAAGAACGATGGGTCTCTCTGAGGACCCACTATGGAAGAAATGTGGACAAAAGGATGAAAAACCGTTTCATCTTATGCTCGCAGGCGATTCCTGAAATATGGTGTTCTCAATTTGGAGCCGAAGGCGGGATCAGAATATTTTACTCGCCTCAGCTCAGGGCTGATGTGGACGCCTACACGGGGTGCACATGGGCCCAGCTGAGGTCTAAGTGCTGAACCTCCTAGGAGGCCCCGAGTTTCTAGATTAGATTAAATTAGAAGTTTAGCTTGACTGATAAAGAAAAGGAAGAAAGTCCTCTGTCATTGCTAGGATCTGGCAGAGCGAGATTCCTCCACTTTGGTTTTCAATTCTTGTGGTAACTAGCTATACGGCGGCACACTTTACAGGCAGTTTTGGAGCCAGCTTTTAAGAACCGGCTAACAAATACGCTCTGGGCCAGTGGATAGAGACAGTTACCCTCCAAAAAGATATAATTTATTGGTTTAATTACCATCATTGGCATTACGTTTTCGGGCAAAATTTTTTGGCCCGTTTCCTTTACGATGCCTTTTCATGTCTTTGCACTTTCCAAGAACATGACCACGACTTTTTTTTTCCAACCTGGAATTATAACTGCTCAGATATATAATGATCACTTCTATTTGAAAATTTTTCCGGGAAAAATTGATGTTAGGTGGATGCAGAAACTACGTTTATCTCTAAATTGTACTATCGCTATTCAGGGGCGCTATGGTAGCGCTATCGTATGGTGTGTAATATAACCTCATACTTAGCTACATGATTCTAAACTGATCTATGCAATGTAACTGTAACTGTACGTTAATTGAAAATTTCAAGTTTGGACATAAATTTGTTAATTGAAATTGTGTTAATTACAGGAAGAGAAAGAGGTGTGACAGCATTTACATCTATGTTTAATTTTAAAGAAAATTATTGTATCCCATTTTCGGCAAAGTTAAAAACAATTCACACGAAAACTATTTCATAAAGTCGCACTTTGGATTAACCGATTTTCTTCAAACTTGGGAACACTAGTTAGTAGTGTATGTAATGTGATCCCATAATATTACATAGGTGATAGAATTTGCAAACATTATTGGTATTTTATGAAAGCATTCTCTTCTGGTTATAACGTGGATAACTACAGTCAAGTGTACAGAACCAAGTGTTCAGAACAAACGTGTATCTATGCAAACACTGAATTGATGTTAAGTACACAATTATTCTTTTAGCAATTTTCAAGAAAATTGGTTTATTAATTATAATAAGAGAAAGTCGAGATTTATTTTTGGTACTTCAATAATAATAATGCCTGTTAAAACATGTAATATTATTGCAACTCGTAAATTTACACATTTTAAAATGGTCAAGTATTATGATACCTATCATATGGAGAAAACTATGATAATAATAAATATTTGCATAAATATTTCGCAACCAATTGTAAAATAGAGAACTATGGCGTTTTTTAAAACCTCATAAAAAACATGGTCATGAAGTAGAAAACGACACTATGACAGTTAGTATCACATCTACCTCAAAATTCCTCCACCATTTTATGTGTGCGTATTGTAAACAGTAAAAAGAATTATATTTGTGTACTTTATGATCTTAATAACTGTGTACTTTACAAGGAGGGGGGATGAAGGAAAATTTAATACCTTTTATTAAATGCTTTATCGTGTAATAAACAGCCTAGAGTGACGTCATCTTTATTCCTTTAAACCTGTTCTTACTTTCTTTTAAAAACCTATTAAACTTGGAAATAGCAAGATATTTGTACTTGAAGTTCGTAGGCGGTAAGTAGCTGGTAGTGCACGAGATTACCCAAAGTCTTGGCAGACAGTGCTTCTATCAATAACATTAGAAATTTAACATTTCCTGAGCCTCCTGATCCCCTCCTGATATAAATTTACCACAAAATGTTATATCAAATACTTATAGGTTTATATCAAATGCAATTATCTTCAAATATAATTAAAACTGGCTCCAAAGAATTTCTTGAAATATCGCAAACTAATTATAAAATATAAAACAATCATTTTTTTTATTTAAAAAAAAAATCTGTAAAAACAATTGATTTTAGAAAAGTTTTGAGGAATCTGTGCCTTAGGCTAAACTTTAAACAGCTGCTAGGTTTTCTATGGGCTGGCAGATGCGGTGCCATACAATATAGCCATTGTCACCAAACATCCGGCAAGCATAATTCCCACCACTTATATTTAAAGTCAATTAAAAGTATAATAAAAATTTCAAGTTTAATATTTGATTGCTATCAAATTGAGACTTAAAAAGGCGTGTGAGTGTTTCACATCGGCACATTTTTCTTTTACAGTTTTTCGCAGTTACCTGGAATATGGGTCAAACAATTTTTTTTTTTAATTTCCCACACTAAACTACAACATATTTTCTTTTCTATCACTTTTATTTGAAACGTTTTCCCAAGAAAATCATTTGTGTGTCCTGAAGGAACTGCAGCACAACCTTAATTCCGTAACGTAAACACACTTACATACATATAGGACAATAGCGGAATAGGACTATAGGATCTCCTATTCTAAACAAGTATTCCAGTAAGTAGTATTATAATAATACCACCATATACATGGTATAATAAAGTCAATAATATACATATATTATTTTATATAGTAACAATTCCAAGTTCGAAGAAATTTGCGAATAGAAGTTTAAGAAATACTGAAGTAAGAGAAATCAGATTTTTCCCTTATGAATAAGTTAGGGGTTTCATTTTTTAATTTTACAAAGTATACAAAGTGTAGGGCAAGTTTATTTAATCGCATTCAGTAGTATCGATCGGTTTGTTGCAACCGGCTAATAGTGGAGGGGAGTTGACTGCATTTAGTTCTCTCATATCTGATAACTGTAAGATGTATTGATTAATCAAAAATTCATAATGTAGAAATGTGATTAACTTAATTATTGAGAAAATAGAGTTCTCAAAAAAAAAAAAAAATTTATTTGATTTGTAAAAAAGATTCATAGATTTAATTATTCCAGCTCCACTTGGGTTGGTCCGAATTCTACCCTGTACTAGTCTTGGGAGTGTCCGAAGAACTGTGGGGCACATCACAATCATGTTCTAAAAACAAGAGACCCATCAAAATTTCAGCCCACGTTCTTCCTGTGGTCTTCTTATGTTTCGATCTTGGGTTGGAGGTGTTAAAACATAATTTCTGATCTCCGCCCATTTTATTCCATCAATAGACGTAGAGACGAAAAAAATTCTAGAATTTATAGTCAACGGCAAGGTACCAGTAACCTGAACTGCTTGTGGAGACGATTGAAAAAAATAACTTAACAAATATCGCACCTTTCCTCACTACGGAGGCGGTGAAATGAGTAGTCTGAGGCACCCTAAGTTATTCCCTGGAAGCCCCCCGCTATGGTCATAACAATTGCTTCGGTTGCAGGGATTTGCCTCTTTAGGAAACATTTCCACAATACAGGTTAGCAGTAGACCCTTTGTAAGCCTTTGGTGACAAAAGATTTTTTATTAATTTAATGTTAGAATTTAATAGGAGGTGGATAGGTTTGCCTCTCTCCCTTTCATTGGTCCAGAGCCTGCTCTTGGTATGTCTTCTGGCACATGTTTGTCGGGCTTTCAGACGTAGGTGACCTGTGAGCACTCATCCTTATGGATGAGTGCAGTGGGTTGTCGGCAGTCTAAAATGCTCATTGGGGGCCCGGACGGAGCTTTGAGTAGCGGGGTCCGATGTCTTTCACGGACCTCCCTCAGACATCTGGTTGGATTCCTCACTGGGCATTGTGGTTTAAGGAGACATCTCTATATAATGGGACTCGTGCCTGACCCCTTTTGTAGAGTTTGTGAGACTGAGGCGGAAACACCCATGCATCTGATGACGAATTGTTTGGGTTGTGAGGAGATTAGGCTTAGGACCTTCGGCCGGAATAGGATATCGGTAGAGGATCTTAAGCTGTGTCCTTTTAAGGTTTTGGTCTGATTTGTTCGGTCTGTGGTGAAAGTTAGATGGTTAAAACCTGGACCTGGATTTTCATTCTAGTCCCAGTGGTTGTTATTCTTTAGGGGTAGCTATATGGGCCCTGGGAGACTTTGGATAGCGTAGGGTTTGCCCTCCCCTTTTGTGAATAATAATAATAATAATAATTATGTTAGAATTTCTTTTGCCAAACTTAAATCGCGAAGATATGTCTGGCATCAAGTCAACTCTGTTTCCACGTCGCATAGCATCTGCATCTTCTATACTAGTTCCCATCGATGCGCCTACTTTTCCTCCGCTAGGGAACTTGTTTATGAAATCACTGGGAGTTATGTTCGCACCTTGGGGACTTGTTTCTTTTTCCCATCCCTTCCTGTTCCATCCACAGGGAAGGTAGTGAGGAGGACCTGGACTTGATTCATTAGTAGGCTGTAGCTGATGTGAGAATAAATAACGCGAGAAGTACAATAAGCCCACGAACTCTTCCCTTAAAGCATCTACTCCCCTTGGGGGTTCCAGAATTGATATAAAGGAATAATATTGAAAGACCAACAAAAAAAATTCGTTGTTAACTAAAACTTGGTACTTAGCAGAAAAGTGCGCCACTTTTGATGAGTGAATGTTTCTCAACAATTTATAATTTCATTTCGGCTTATGCAGATATTAAATGAAATAAATAAAGTGCGTATAGTACAAATGTAATAAATAAATAAACTATTTACAAGATACTCGTATATACCTGTACTATTTAAGAATGGAAATTTTGAATGACATTCACCAAGCAAATTACATAAATGTAAATAAATAAATATACATGTATTTACCTAACTTTATTTACACAGTGTTCAACAACACTATGTATATACCATCTAGTAAAGTATTCAAATGTAAGAATATATTGTATATTGTAGGGTTATATACAAGATTTCACTTCTATTCAAGGAACGCCCATGATTATGGAAATTTACCGCAATATCTTTTATGTAGTATTTCTTATTTCCCAGTATGCCAGCACTAGTATTACATATTTACTTATTTCACACACTACTCCATTTTCTAAGAATTATATTTAAATATTTATTGTTATATTTAAATTGTAATATATATTTTATTATAAATTAATTTTTTGTAATTTTTTATATTTCATTAATTCTAATGTTTTATTCCTTTCCGAATGTTGAAGGCAGAAAACGGGCACTTCTTCTCCCTCTTGTACAAATTTGCGCGAAGTGCTTCAGTAAACCTTCATTTTTGCAATAAAATTAATATAAAATACAAGTATTAGGTCGATTACCAAGTTAAAAGAAAATCGTTAGAAACGCTTCCGAAAAAAATCGTGAAAATCTGGAGCATTATTCACTTCCTCCGCACTTCCGTTTCGCCTTTTTTCATCAAATTCAGAATTCAGCAAGGCATTTATATTCATTAACATAATATATGTAGATAAATGAGCAATAGTTTAAATTAAAAATGGCTTTTCAGAGTAGAGCCTGAAGTGTCACAGTTCCCTCCAGAACTACCAAAAATCGTAGAGAAAGTTCTGGAGGTTTGTCAGAAGAGAAAACTTAGATTAGATTAGTACAGGGGTTTCTCCAACCCAGGCACCGCAGACAATTTTTCCAGGAAACCTCCCCTCTTCATGAGGTCGAGGGCTTCCCCCCCTAGTTATTTTTGCGCTATGATCTCCTCCGGTCGCAACGTGCCTAAGATCTCACAATCATTTGCAACATAATCGAACTGCAGGTGAGAGACCGTTTCATTCTCTTCCTAAACAAGCTGTACAACGGATCCGAGTTCATTA
Source organism: Triatoma infestans (assembly GCA_011037195.1). Taxonomy (NCBI): domain Eukaryota; kingdom Metazoa; phylum Arthropoda; class Insecta; order Hemiptera; family Reduviidae; genus Triatoma; species Triatoma infestans. The sequence continues at coordinate 50,751 of JAAEAF010005483.1, forward strand.
ACCTCACGCAGTGGAGATATTTTTTTTAATCTACCGTGTCCCGTAAATAGGACGTTATCTGGTCCTGCCTAGACCTAGGGTCTCATTGACTCTACTCCTACACAGTCTCGGCATAACCTCCTTACTGTGCTTTGCCCCCCTGGTACCGGTCGTTCTCCTCTGAAGCCACTCCCTCAGGGACACCTGCACTTTCCTTTTGGCTATACCTAGGACAGGTTCCGTACCACAGAACGGAGTGTTCGCTCCGTTTCTGGCTAGTTGATCGGTTTCCTTCCGTTCCCTTGTGTCCGGCACTCATATCAACCGCACTTTATTGTGACGGGAGCTCAGTACTACAAGTGGTACCTCTTCACATACTACAAAAAGTCGACTCGGAACCTCCATATAGCTGGGGATTGTAGTCTTCCAATTTACAGCTTTGATCTAAATTAAACTAAAAATCTAAAATATCTAGCTAGGGAGCTCTCTGCACCCCTGACTATGGAAGAAGTGATTCTGAATGCTTCAAGAGCCTTCAGTGCCGCCTGGCAGTCCGAGAAATGCTAATGTCCCTATATCTAGGGACCCTACGAGATTCTCTTCCGCACAGACATTAATGGCATAGATTTCAGCCTGGAATGCCGGAAGTATTTTCCAAGAGGCCTCTCTGTAGTATCTCCAGTTTAACCTCATATACCCCGGTTCCTGTTCCGCAGGCTATCCTGGATTCATCCGTAATCGAAAATTCCCCAGTCTGGCCGGTGCAGCTTCCACCCTTGAGGTAAGGGTCACCTGGAACGCGATATCAAAGCTATAAATTGGAAGACTACCATCCCCAGCTATATGGAGGTTCCGAGTCGACTTTGTAGTATCTGAAGAAGTACCACTTGCGGCACTGAAACTAGCGAGAAAAAGAAGTCATCTATTCGTTGCGTTATTTTCAGCTATTTTGGTGGAGGGGATATAGAGGAAAAACATTAGGTTTTTAATTTTTTTTTTTTTGTTATTATAATATATATTACAAGTTAACATAAAACACAATCCTGTCTTTATGTTTACTTAGTAAGGTAGTTTTAAGTCCATTCAATTTAATTTTTAACTTATAATTTAGATCCTCATTTCCACATTATATTTCTTTTTCTAACCAATAATTGGATATATACAATGTTTCTAGATTTTCAAACTCCAATATACATCGCTTCTTCTTTCTATTATTTGTTTGCACTAATAATTAGTTCGATTCCTTTTTTTAATCAGTTGCGAGAAACTAGATTTGATTGAATTAGCCCTTGCCATTTTTATAGTACTTTTTCAATACTTAGTGGACCTCCTACATAAAATTAAGAACAATGTAATGAATAGCTAAGAACTCCATGTGTAAGAAAAGTATTTTAACTGAAAGTTATTAATTCCTGTGAGAAAATTTTGTAGGAGTTTAACATCAATTTTATTAGTATAAACTGCCAAATACAAAATGGCGGACTTACATTGAGATCTTGCATTTCCGCCTAATTATCTTTTACCTTCTTCTTCAACAATGGAATTAAAATTTTGAGTTTTTTCTTTATAGCTCACATTAATTTTATAAAACAGTAAATATTATGTTAGAAATATCTTGATTTTTTGTATTTTTTTACAAAATATTTTTATTGCACAATTTGATAATACATAAAATACCCTCGGAAGGTTTTTGTCAAAATATTCTAAACTGTTTTTTCCAAAGAAATAACTAGCTACAAATAATTAACCAATCACAGTGTAAAAGTGAAAGTGTCAAATGTGGGCGTGGTAAATATGATAATTCTAAATTTCTGATTGGCCTAACATAGTACACACATTTCACACCTTGACTTCTACACTGTGACTGATTAATTATTTATAGCTAGTCATTTCTATGAAAAATGAGGTTTAGAATTTTTTTTACTAATTTTTCCTTCGTAGGTATTCTATAAATTATCAAATTATGCAACAAAAATTTTGTTATAAAAAAATGCAAAAAATCAAATTATTTCTAACATAATTGTTGTGGTTGGTTCCGCAGACCTAGGTAAGTCTTAACAAAAGCACTAAAAAACCAGTGTATTAACTGAATTTGCTTTGGGAAAATCTATGTTATCACAATGTTTTGACAAAAACATCCTGATGATAAGGAACGCCCGAAACCGGTCAATGAGCACAAAAAGAAGCAGCCTATCACGGAAAATATCTCTGATTATTTCTAGCAGAATATTTACTGTTTTATATAATTAGTGCGAGCTATATAGAAAAACTCTGAATTTTTATTCCTTTGTTGAAGAAGGCACACACACACACACATACCATTATTTAAAAACCACTTTTTTGGACTAGGGGATCTCAAAAATAAGTATTTTTGGTCAAAACTCATTTTCGAAAATCTGGCACGATCGTAGTACTTGCTCTTACTGAAAGAGAAAAAATTCAGGAAATTCGTAAATCCGGTAATACTGATTTTCTTCAAACTCGAAATTTCAACCATATACTTAATTCTCTTTAATATTTTATACAAAGTGGAATCGTACAATATCCTGAATTGGCATTTTAGAGGAAAACCTAACGCGGTCCTTCCACCGCGTTTCACTCTCTAGACAAAATGTCCAAAGAAATGGTCCAAATAAATTGATAGTCATACAAGTGTGTAATTTGCGTAAGAAATTTTGAAGGAATAAAAAAAAATGAAAAAAAAAAGCATTTATGTTGATAGTTTCGACGAATAGCACTATGAGTTTTCGTTTTTGAATTCTGCTGAAGAAAAGAAATAGTAAAAAAAAATAAAGTAACAAAAAACTAAAAATTGTCTAGATGAAAGCTGTTAATGCAACTTCATCATAACTGCTGATGCAGATGATATACAAATTGACATGTACAACGGGTTTTAATACAAGTTGAAAAATCAAACGTCAACCAAAAGTGACATTTCATTGATTAATTTTTTTTCCAACTTTTGCCTTAAAAACAGTTTTCTTGATTTCCTTTATAAAACGACATAATATAAAGTATTATTAAAATTAGAACATTTTTTCGAAAAAATTGCATTTAAAGGAGGGAGGGTAAAAACTACACTTGGTAACACGAAAGTTTAGACGATTCTCTATAAAAATATGCCATTTTAATTTACATTATATCCAACCATTCCACCATTTAGCAACCCAATATGATCAACAGCACCGGTTTTTTTACTTTGTTTTACCATTGTAAAAGGATATATATTATTATTTCAAATTTTCGAACTTTAACCAAAAGTACATCATTTTAAGTACAAATTTGTAAATTTGTGTGGTATGTGAATGATTGTACATGTATTTCCTATAGGAAACTTGGACTTACATTATATCCAACCATTCCAACCATTTAGCAACCCAATATGGTCAACAGCACTGATTTTTTCAGGGTATGTGTCTGTGTTTGGGACTTTTTTTCATTTATTAGCAGTGCACCGCCGGCCACCAAGCAGGGTTCTAGCTGCAGACAAGCTACCGACAACACCGGACCCGGTTGAGGCTTCTAAGAAGAGAAAAATCTAAGGGCAGCATGCTGGATTCGAACCCGGGACCTTCCGTGTTGCTAGTTTTAGTGCGCTACCACTGACTGATTCCTTCCTTCTCCCTAGGCTTAACACCATTAACTAGAGACGGAGACCTTTAGATATGCCATCACATCTGCTTTTTCTGAACTCATAACAATTTTTTATCAATTTTATGCTTGTTTTTGGTAAAAGATAGATTTTGTTAACTAGGCTAATTTAGAAAATTTTTGATTGTTTTTGATTAATCTTAATAAAGCAGAAGTCAATAATCTGGTAGTTCTTTTAAATACCAGATTTTTAGTGCGATGTGTCCTCTTGTAATGTCTAAGCAAAATGTTGAATTTGACTTGATCTGTTCTAATCTATATTTATCAAAGTTTTATGTGGCATCCTTGGTTGTCAGTATTTGTACACTTTTTGTCAGTGTTTGTCTATAAAGGTATGTTGTGAAATGTGAGTGAGTAAGTGTGGGTATGTGTCTGTGTTTTGGTCAGCTAGAGTATATCTTAGTAGACACTTAAACCCCAATTTTGGTCAGCAAGAGTATGTCTTAGCAGCCACCTAAATTTTTGGTGGGTTAGAGTATATCTTAGTAGCCACATTAAACCCTAAATTTTGGTGGGGTGAGTATATCTTAGTAGACTCTTAAACTCCAAGTTTTGCACTCATCTATCTTTTAAAGGAAATTATATGAATTTGGGGTAACTGTAACTGGGTAGTTTATCTCTGGTACAGCCAAATTGGCTAACTACTTCTTCAGTAATCTTGGCAACCCACCAGGTTTCCAAAGCTAATCTCATTTACAATAATTAACACTGGCATCCTGAATATTTACTCAATATTATGATGGAGTTACACGGACAAACAGAGAGTAGACAGAAACTGCTCTCAGAATTACTGTTACATTATAACGACTTTTTTTTACTGCTCCTGTAATACAATTACATATATAAAATGACAAATTTTGTTTTAAACTTTAATGTTTTTTCTTATTCTCCCAATAAAAATTAATGAAGGTGGTGGGGTGACAATACCAGCCTACTACCCAAGAGAAGTAAACAGTGCGCCAATAACACAGAACCCATTCCCATATATATATATATATTGAAAATTTAATGCCACAATTGCCGCAATAACAATTTAAAATTAACTTTTTTTTTTTGAAAAATTTTTCAATAAGGTGATAGTGTGAAATCTGTCCAGTTGGTGTTCGCTCCCCCCCCCCCACCACAAAAAAACAATTTTATTCAGTTGGAGAAAGTCTTGTGAGTATTTCTCAGCAGTGCTTTTTTTTAAATAATAAATAGAGTACAATAGGTTATTATTAAAATTACATTATATATTAATTTAATGAACTAATTCATGGAAATTCTAATTAAGGAGTTTTCCAAAGGTGAGCAGTAATGTTTGATATAGATAAACCAATACGGATCACCAAACATATATGTAATCCGTTCTGGATAATAATTAATCCAGATTGTATCAACGGCTATAAATCTATTCCCACCGCTCCCCCACCACCATCGTATACCTCTGACTAAGCTTTAAATTGAAAGTTCAAATTAATGAAATCATTTCTAGGAAAAGATTTGATCTCCGTTTTATTATTTTTTCCTCTTTCATTTTTTATCAAAAAACAAAATAAAACAAACAAATCAGTCCTATTATGGAAACGTCAATTTTTATTTTTTTTTAGCCCTCCGCTGACTGATCAGAAAGCTGTGTGTTCGCATGGCAATATAGTTGTGCAGCCTCCCGGGGGGCTTTTAGTTGTAAAGTGTGAGTTTGTTTATATTTTTATAAGTAAATGAGTTTTTTTTTATTGCAATTCTCCACTCTAATTTAATTATCAATGACAATTATAATAATGGCAATTTTAATAAACATTATTAAAAACCCCTGATTAATGGCTATCCACCCTTGTAAATGTTATTTTGTTTGACTGGTTTACTAAACTAAACTGCCGATATCAACTCCCGAAGTGGTCTTCTCCTAAGCAGGTCGTTGTTCTACTTTGCTGATCAAACTGAAATATTACAGAGTATAAGAAAATTGATGCTTTGAAACGCTCACACGACTTTCTTCATATAGTAATTAACACGACAATTTAATTGGCAGATTTTCTATAAAATCAGGGCAGCCAATAAATAAACAATCACGGTAGGGATTCAACAGGTATACCTGAGCGGCGGGCTTCTAGTGATTCTTCTAGCCAGAACATACACTGACACTTCCCACACCCAACGGCAGACAATTTTTCCATTAAAAAGATTTCCAATAAAAATGATATTTTTTTGTCTGTGCAAATAATATTCCAAGTTTGCAGAAAATGGTTTTAGACGTTTCCGAGAAAACTTAAAAAATATCGAAAACTAATTCCTCTAAAGTCCGGTTAATCCCTTTCTTTAAATTTTCAATTCTGGCATTGCTTCTAATGAATATTGATGTTGTCTAAGTTGTAAAATCAAAAATTGTGCTGATGTACCACTCTAGTGGAAAGTGTAAAGTCCTCACAACACCCCACAAAATATCAATTTTCCCGGATAAATGTTTCCAAACAAAAACGATAGGCATTTATGTGTGTAGGCAGAATACGAGTTCAAAGAAATTCGGCATTTAGAGCCGATTTCGTGAAAATTGTTGAAAACTGAAAAAAAAAATCAATAAAGGCGCACTTCCGGTTAATAAAGTAAAGTTTAAGCCTATTTTTTCAGGCGGGCTTAACGTCCTACTACCAAATTAGGTGTCGTAAGCATCCAAACGGGGACGGAAGCACCTACTTTACTGTTAACATTTTTCATACCAATATAAAATTTAGCAGTAATACGCGGGACTCGAACTGGGATCCTCCCACTTACAAGTCCATGCTCATAACCACTACACCAACACCCGCCCCGACTTCCGGTTAATAGATTTTGCCCGTAACCTTGGTGACAGATGCGTTATATTATCGTCAAGGTATACCATGCATGAGCTTCCAACGATTTTTCGTTTTTGTAAAGTAAATATATTCAATTGTACTTTTTATTTGTACTAGTATATTATAGGTAAATTATTAATACTTAATAAAGCCACCATCTCATCATCTAATCCTAATCCAAACTTTCTCGTACCGAGCTGGCCCTATTCGCTGATGATGTTGCTTTGTACACATCATCATGAAACTATTACTAACGGACTTACATGTGCAATAAACAAACTGATAAAATACTGCACTAAATGGAAAATGAAAATAAATCATGACCAGACAAACGTCATACTGTTTACTAAACGTACAACTACAATCAACAGACAAATTAAACACTACAGTACTTTGATCCTATTGGGCTAACGACGTCAAGTACCTCGGAATAACTCTGCACAACAAATTGAACTTCACTACTTACGTACAGGACAAAATGAATTCTGGAAAAATGACTATAAGACTACTTTTCCCGTTACAGTCACGCGACTCAAAAATGACCTCACAAAAAAACTCCTACTGTACAAATCGTATCAAACCGACGTTACTTTACGCTTCCTTCGCCTCGAGCCTGACTAGTAACAGTAACATTAAACTTCAAATAACCCAGAACAAATTCCTAAAACCTGCGAGTGACTCCCCACGGCACAACGTCGACCTACTTCACGTAAAATCTTCTGTAACACCAGTTTATTCCTTCATCCAAAATCGTCTCCTGAAATAGTGGACTCCACTCTAGTCATCCCAATCCACTCTGCCGCGAAATAGCAACGTACGATCCCTCCGTATATTACAGGCATAAAACACTGAAACAAATCCACTCTTAATATTTTTCCCCGCATATTGTTCCTCGCCTTATCTCAAAAATCAATGTATCAACAATGTACGAAGGTTAAAAATCAATATATAAACAATGTAGGAAGGTTTAATGTTAATGTACATTGGCACTTCGAGTTTATTATTGTATTGTTCTATGTATTATTGTATGTTCTATGTATTATTATTAGTGTAATACTTTGTTGTACAAATATTGTAATACACCAGACTCGCTGTAATATGTAATACATTCATAAATACAGTATTATATTATTATTATTATTATTATTATTATTATTATTATTATTATTATTAGTGTAATATACTTATGTATATTGTAATAAAGCATATTATCTATCTATCATCATAGATACTTTTATTTACTAAAAGCATACGAAGTAAAAATCCGAATTTTAGAACTGTGATAAGGGCAGAAAAATCTGGTATGAAACACTCAACGAACTTCTCTTAATTGCAATTCAAATACTTTACATTAAACAAATTGTTACATGGCACCAGATTAGTAGTTGGTGTCAATACTTCATTAAAAAGAGATTTATGAAAACACTCATAAAACTGTGTCAGTTCCCAGCTGAACGTCTGGCGGTATTCTATAGTTAAGGACAAAATCACAGATTCTCTAGGGGAAGAGAATAGCGTACTGGACCCGAGTTCGAGTCCAGCTGTGCTGCCCTTAGATTTTTTTTCTTCCTAGGAGCCTCTACAGCTCACTTCCGGAGGCCAGCAGTGAGCTGAGAAGGCACCGGGCGCCAATGACCATAGATGTTCACGCGCCTTATTAAAAAAAAAAATTTTTACTCCCTTCCGAATTACAAATATGGCTAAATCACGCAATACATATTTATTTAATGGCATTTCAAAGGCAGTCCCTGCCGACTGTCTCACAAAGGCACTCCCTACCGACTGTCTCACAAAGGCAGTCCCTACCGACTGTCTCACAAAGGCAGTCCCTACCGACTGTCTCACAAAGGCAGTCCCTACCGACTGTCGCACAAAGGCAGTCCCTACCGACTGTCTCACAAAGGCAGTCCCCCTACCGACTGCCACACAAAGGCAGTTCCTACCGACTGTCTCACAAAAGCAGTCCCTACCGACTGTCTCACAAAACCCACTAAAAGCATTTTTTTCGGAAAAAAGATTCCAGTAGTATAGCATGGTAGTTGTTCAAAATGGGCACCATTATTAAAAAGTTCAAACACCCCCTTTTTGTCCAGTTTTCATTGACAATCTTCATTAAGGAACCAGGACGGATTTCTTCGCAAGCTTAAGAAATTCTTTCTTTAAGTTCTTGTACAGTTGTATTTAAGTTGTTATACACTTTATTTTTTATGTAAGCCCCTGAGGAAATAATCCAGAAGCGTCAGACTTGTGGATCGAACGGGCTACTGAATAGACCGTGCGTTCCAATCCATTCGTCCCAGTAAATGCGATCTAGATAACGCCTTACGTATATCCTCGCATTATGCCCATGACATCCACTTGCTGAAAGTACATCATTTGCGGAGACTAGAGGGACATTTTCAAGCAGATCTGGGAGAACTTCACTTCAGAAATAAAGATATCTGTCTGTGTTTAATTTTTGAATTAAATAGCACTTTAGAAGGAACCATAACCTCACCTCTCCCACAAAAGTGCCATTAAATGAATTTTCCCGGAGAAATTTTGAATTAAAAGCTGTAACTCTTTGTATGTGTAGTTGATATCTAGTTTAAAGAAAACCGTTGGAGCCGTTTCTGAGAGAATCACAAAAAATGAAAAACCATTCAGTAAAGTGGCACGTCCGGTTGATGGATATTGTCCGAAATCTTCCTGCCTGATGCTGCGGTAGTACCTAAACGGAATATCAAGTTTTAGCTTCCAGCAACTTTTCGTTTGTACAATATTCTTTTCACACACATCTACATAAAGACCATTTTCTAAAAACTACTTTTTTAGCTCAGGGGACAAGGAAACGCGTATTTCCGGTGAAAACTCAGTCAAAATCTGGCACGACTGCAATACTTCCTCTTGCAAATAAGAGTAAGAGAAAGTAAACAAAAATGAAAAAATCCGCCAATGATTTTTATTAGAGAAAACATATTCTCTCATGTGAAAAGAAGAAAGGCGTAGGACAGCAGGACAGTGGCCAAGGAAGTTGGAATCCCAAGGGTGTAAATCACCTGCCGAAGCAACTAGCCCTGAACTAACACGGCGCTGTGGCGTTGTGCCTATTCTCTGCCGTCAATGGTAGAGGTGCTTAATAAGCTGTGTTAATTAATGTTGAAGTTTCTTAAACTGCAATGTTGTTAATTATATAGCTTATTTCATAGTGCTATAATACCCACCTGGAGTCGTCGCTGTAGCAAATACTCCAGTGAGGCCCTGGAGAATAAGAAAAAGAAAGAAGAAGAAGAATGGACAAGAAGAAGAAAAAGACTGGACAAGAAGAAGACTGGAGGAGAAGAAGAAGATTGGAGGAGAAGAAGAAGAAGATGAAGACTGGAGGAGAAGAAGACTGGAGTCTATCATATATTTCGAATACTTGAAAAAATTAAGTGGGGGTATCATATGGAATTTTTTAGTTCTTTAATTTTATTATCTGGCGTACTTTCCAAGACAAGTGGGGAGTGTATGTTGAAATTGTTATCCTTTATAAAATATACACACACACACACACACACACACACATATATATATATATATAGATATATCAAACCAAAGAAAGATGAATACAATGTGTAAGAAGAAGAATGCAATACTCAAGAATGAAAATTCAAAAAGAATGTAGAAGCAATGTTTTGTAGAAAAGTAAAAACAAACAACATGAAAAAGAAAATAAAATGAACCTTATATAGCAGAGAATACGCTATTGTAATATTTTAATTTTAAAAATAGTCACTCGGAAAATGTGGCCGATGAGATGGAAAGTATAGAAAACCCAGACTTGGCACAACTTGTACATAGACAGACACACAACCACGGCGTTTTACATTGTGTCAGTTTTATCAGCTAACCTGGGTGAATAATAAAAGAATGAAGTGGTAGTGTGTGGGTGTAGGCAGGTGACGGCGGATGTTGGACGGCGAAAATTTCGTTCGCTTTTGTCAATCCAGGTCAAAAGATACAATACCGAGATAATAATGTTACATCAACATGAAAGTTGATGGAGAGAGAATATTGGTGCAGTACTGCCAATCACCTTTAAATAAAAACAAATATATCATTTTATCTCTTCGCATGATGTATATGCAACACATGCTTATGCATGTTATAGGACTTGAAATATTCGGTATGATATTCAATCATCCCAATAATGATATAATCAATCTATTATCACTAACCACGGAAATGATGAAACCATATTTGTTTCGATGAGAAACTTTTAATATTAAATTTCTTTCAAAAACTGGAGAATTCTAACTTCAACTTTCTTAAGATAGAAAGTAAGAGCAAGATTTTCCAAATTGAGTTTTCATGGAAATACATAATTTTGGATCCTCTTGAATACGAAAAAAACGTCTTCAGCCCATAGTCTGTATGTGTGTGGTTTTAGCAGAATATCTCAAATATGAAAAGTCGCAGGAAGCTTAAACTTGAAATTCTACCACCGCATCAAACACGAAAATTACGAGCGAAATCCATCAACCGCAAGTGCGATTTTACTAAATGCTTTTTTTCAGTTTTTCAAGATTTTCACGAAAAACGGCACCACCGATTCTTCTTTTAACTTATCTATACATATAAAATACCTGTCACTGTTATTTGAAACGTTTCCCGGAGAAATTAATGTTTTGGGTCTGGGAGAACAGTAGCGTTATTTATGCCCTTCAAAATACCATTTCAGTATCAAATAGTTTTACCACATACATAATATTAATATACACATTACAAGTATTGATAGAATTCTAAATTTAAAGAAAATCGTTTAACCGAAAGTACACTTTTATAGAATATGTTTTTGATATTTTTGGAATAATTTTCTTGAAAACGGTTACAAATATTTTCTTTAAACTTGCTATGCTTGCTGCATAGATAGAAACGTATCATTTTTATTTGGAACATTTTTCTGAAAAAATTGATTTTGGAGGGATAGTGGGAGTCTCAGTTAGAAATAAAGAAATTTGCCTAATTTTTGTTGATTTTGACATAGACCGCTCCACATAAGGCCGCCCAAGCATACAAATAAAATCCACCAGTCCAACCGCCAGACCAACTAAACATTGTAACGTTGCAATTTTAAATAAAATTTCTTGATTAAATTCTATTAATTAGGGTAAGAGAAAGTAGTTAAGTGTTAAACATCACATTTTTGTTGTATTCGTGCACAATTTCAAAATTGAATTTATAAATTTACTGTTTCTTTCAACTTCCCCTCCAACTATTTAATTGCTGTGCCTGCCTTGAGATGTATTTGGACAAAAGATTGACGGCAGACCAAAATATCCGAACATAAAAGCCTTGAACTCAATCAAACTTCCTTTGGCCTACTCAAAAGATTACCAGGACAGAACTCTCACTAAACAACAAACCACTCATACACTCATTCATCTATGTTAATACCTATCTGAAGATATGGCATCGAACTATTAGATTCAATGTTCAAATTTTCAAAATATTCAATCCCTCCAGTCCAAAATCTTCGGACCATTCAGTAAGAACAGCAGAGACCTCTGTTCTGAAGAGACCTATTGGGATCCCCCGTGACAATTGTGCAAGTTGCATATAAGTCGGTGCTGTAGGACACTGCAAAAATTGGAAATCACGGAGATTGTTTTTGAGAAAATCGAGAAAAACTGAAAAAAATATTCAGCAAGTTGCTGTCGGGTAATGGATTTTCACTGAAATCTTATTGCGACTGTGGTACCTAAGCGGAATCAAGCTCAGGTTTGAGATATTTTTCCAACTTACCTGGAGACTGTTGAATATGTTGATGGGTCCGCACTGTTGGAAAACATCTGGGATTTTACCCGTCGTATCATGCATATTTTTGATATTCCTAATCGGTTTCGGATTTTCATCTATCATCAGAGTAAGACTATCACGAAATTAGTAGCGTTACTCTGACGGTGGACGACAATCCGAAACTGATCAGGAACATCAAAAATATGCATGCTACGACGGATAAAATCCCAGATTTTCTCGAAAATGACTTCAACCATTTTCTTTAAACTTGGTATTCAGCTACAAATAAAAGTGCTACAATGTTCATTATTATCATTTCTCCGGGAAAATACTTTTATGGGGGTTTCGGGGAAGAGGAGGGGTTGTGCTTTCTTTTAAAATGGTGTTTAATTTACTATTCGATTCTGTCATCCATATAATATTAATCTGATTTAAAAATGTTACTAATATACCGCGTTTGAAGAATACCACTAAACCGTTTGTTTAGTTTCTGCGATTTTCTGTTAAAAAAAACAAAACAAAACGCTTTTCATTTAAGTTGGAAAACTAACTAAACCATACAGAGTCCCCTATCACTTTCGTCTGAAACATTTCTCCGAGAAAATTCATTTAAGGGGGGTTTTGAGGGAGGTGAGGTTATGCTTCCCTCAAAATAGTAGTTTTATAAAGTTTAGATTCTCCCCTCCGTAAATCGAAGGCAACTAAACATCTACTAAGAATTATATGTTTGTTGAATTAGAAGTGTGAGTGATTCACATGATATTTTTTTTTTTTTATTGAATAAATAATACCCGTCAACATCGATTTCATTCCTTGGGATTTCTGTTGAAAATCGATATAACTTAAAGCTTATTAACGTTTAATCTTCCTAACTTTACCCTTTTGAACATTTTTAGTCATTTCTTGGTTTATTAACGGTGGAAAAGTCTCCTTTCTCAAGTCAGTATTTCTTTTCCGAACTAATAAGTTCGAACTAATAGTTTGTTTATAACTTGTGGTAACAGAAAAGAAAGTGGCAGCGAAAGTATTTACTTCATACTTACTTAACTTATTACTTTCTCTTAATCCCAGTCAGTGAAACTATTGCTACTGTAACTGATTTTAGTTTCTACTGAGTTATAGGTTTTTCCCCTCTCCCAAAGTTAATATCCATTCAAGTGATTCACCTTCTATGTACATATCAGATCTAACCAAAATTGATCACACTCCATTCTGTACTCACAAGCACAATTATGTACTAGTTCCCTACCAGTAGCCTAACAGGCTGGAAGAGCTTTTCTCCTTGAAGGATGTAGTTCTAGTATGGATGTCAGGTCATGTGAGAATTTTTGGAAATGAGGAGGTTTGCCAAATCAGGCGCCTTTCTCCCTTTGATTGGGTTCCGAGCCTGCTGTTGGTATGTCTTCAGGCACAGTCTACCAAGCTTCCAGTCATGGATAGCTTCATAGCATCCATCCCTATGTATGACCACAGTGGGCTGTCGACAGGCAAAGATGCTCATTCAGAGGCCGGACAGGGCTATTAGTGAGATGTTGCTGTATCTTTCACGGAACTCCCTAAGGCATCTGGTTGCATCCCTTACTTGGCATTGTGGTTAAATGAGACCTCTATGTAATGGGGCCATGTCAGATCCCTTTTATAAAGTCTGCGAAACAGAGGAAGAAACACCCATCCGTTTTATGGCAGATTGTTTGGATTGTGAGGAAATTAGGTTCAGGACCGGATCTGGATTTTTGTTCTAGACCCGGTTTTTCTTTGGGGTAGCTGTAGGAGCCCAGTGGAGCTTTGGATAGCGTAGGATTTGGTCCCTCCCCTCAGACGCATAATAATAATAATAATAATAATAATAATAATAATAATAATAATAATAATAATCCCTACCAGTTTCATATTATTATTATTTCTTTTTTTTTAACCTCAATAATATATTGGATAAGATGTAATAATGTACGTGGTGAATCCAAGCACATTATTATTCATTGTTCGTTCAAGAATTTCCGGACAATATGGCACGTGTTTAACACAACTGCTTTCTGGAGGACCATATAAATATTGCGGTCCAATTCCAGAGTGGCTATATTTCCATGCAATTCGTGGGCACTATCCCAGTTGCCGAGAGGACTATGGGTACTACTCGGACAGCCTCCACTTCCCACAGTCTCTTTATTTCAAACCCAAGCTCTGCATACTTCCGCTTTTTTCGCCATTACTTGTAGGAAGTTGTTGGTATTCGGATTTGCAACGTCCACCAACGTTGCTGCTCTCCTCTCCTTGTCATAAAGCAGAATGTCGGTTGTGATGGATAGTTCTATCAGTGAGCACTGTCCGGTCGTAGTGCAGTCTCCAATTGTTAGATACCAGTATAGATTGAGGGTCATACTTGTAGTAAGGTACACTTCCCTCAATCAAACCAATTTAGAGAGTAAGTTTCCCATGTATTATCTGGGCCAATTGATTGTGCCGGTGGAAGTAGTCAGACTGCGCCAACATTTCGCATGAACTTATTATATGCTGGATGGTTTCCGACTTCTGGTGACACAGTCTCCATCTATCATCCAGCATTCCAGGCACTTTAATTATGTATTTGGCGTAATTCCTGGTGCGTCCTGGATAGCTGTCACTAGACCCTCCAACTTGGCAAACAGATCACCACAGCTGAGCCAGGCGTTCGACGCACGTTTGTCGGCAAATGAGGCTCAAATCGTGTGGGTGTCGGCCATGCCGTGACATGCTCTTCCAGGTTTCTATTTTGTTGGGGTCTTCAGTGTTACATTCCGTACCCCCTTGCTCTGGCTCACTTAAGTTTACTGGCGTCAGGCTAGTATCAGCCTCACATACGCTTTTGTGTAACGGAGAATCTTCAGCGCGCTTATGGAAGTACTCTCGCAATTTTCTAATATGAGAATGACATAAATCTTTGATTTCACTTAGTCCTCTTCCTTCCTCAATACGTGGAATGGTCAACCTGATACTGCTGGCGTGAATGTGGTGTTTGCAATGCTTTGTCATCTGAGTCCTCACAGTACGCTGCAGCCTCTCCAAGCCGATCTTGGACCATGATATTGTGCCGAAGGAATATGTCAGAATAGGAATGGCATATGTATTGGCTCGAGTTGTGTTTACATCACTGAGCTCTGACTGGAGCACTTGAGAAAGTGGCTTTGAGAAAACAATTTTCAAGTTACTTTTATTTCCTGGTAGTCGATCCTCTTGGCTTGTTGGACTCCAAGGTACTTATAGGTTTCAGAATCTCCCATAGGTTCGATGTAGCCTTGCTGTTCCTTATCAAATCCTCGGAACTCTATATTCCCTTTACTGATGATTAATGCTTTACATTTGTTAAGCCCAAAAGTCATCATGATATCTGTCGTAAAGATCTCTACCACCCTAATCAGTTCCTGCAACTTTTCAGAGGACGAAGAGTAAAGCTTTAGATCGTCCATAAACAGCATATGCGATAGAGCGTAATCGGATGTAGCACCTTTGATTAAATACCCCCGTTGGGGTCGCCTTAGCATGTTTGATAAGGGATTCAGTGCTAAGCAGAACAGCAAAGAGCTTAATGAATCTCCTTGAAAAATCCCTCTTTTAATTGCAATTGACTGGCTTATGTTACCGTCTACTGCGACCAGAGTAGTGAGCCACTGGGCCATAACCTTTTTCAAAAACTGAACCAGGACTGGGCTTACCTTGTAAATTGTCAGAACTCCCAATAACCAGGAGTGTGGCAGAAAATCGTACGCCTTGCTGTAATCAATATAGCACACTGCAAGGTTATGATTTTTCTTTTGCACTGCCTATGGACAACTGTGTCGATCACCAGTTGCTCCTGTCATTTCTTAGTGCCTGGCCTACAATCGTTTTGCTCCTCAGCCAAGATTTGGTTCTGTCCAAGGTGCGAGTCAACTTCAGACTTTATGAAAGACGTTATTAGCTTATAAAACGTGTGCAGACAGGTCATCGGGCGATAAGATGCAGGATAAGTAGCTTCACCACCTTTGAATAATAAGTATGTCTTTCCTTCATTCAAAAAATGTGGCATGATGATTTATGAAATGATTGACATAACACAGTAGATCGTGCGTGCATGTAAACAGCTTATACCAATAGTATGTAAATTTTATTATTATTATTATTATTATTATTATTATTATTATTATTATTATTATACCGTGACTACTTCTCCTGATTCTTTGCAGAATGCTAGCAATGCTATTTTCAAAAAAAAAATTATATTAAACTTTTCTAACTCTAGTATGAGAAAAGTTTCAAATGAAGTACACAAGCAAAACATAGTAACAAAAAGAAATTAAGAAGAAATGTAAATTAAACTATAGGTGGGAGGGAGAGAGAGAAGAAAGCAGAAGAAGATGGACAAACCGCAAACAATACTTGCGGTTGTGTTTTCTGTATTTCTCTCGCTTTCTTTTCTTTGCTTAATTAAGTATTTGTCTTGTGTTTTCTTTTCTGAAAGTGGTTCCTTTTTTTATTTTATTGTTTTTCTTTCTTTTTTTATATTTCTCTTGCTAATTGCCTTTGAGTTTTAGCTCATTTATTCCCCCCGAACTGGATAAATAAAATTAAATAGGGCCATTCATCTTTTTCTCTTTCCGCTTTTTGAATCAACAATTTCTTTGAAATGTTTAAGTAATCTTTTGTATTCCTTTTCACATTCGTGGTTTAAAACTTATTTTATTATTGTTTTTACTATCTCTTACTGGAAATCTCAAATTCTGAGTATAATTTATCTTTCACCATAAGTGGAAGAAACTGTACAATGAAGCATATTTCCATGATGGAGAATCTTAAATTCTCGTACAACCTATTCAAGAACTCACAACTTTTCCCAATCACGAGTGTTCCCAATCCTGCTTCTTCGTTCCTTCAATCTGGAATACCTGCTTGATCAACATCGTCTATCCATCTATTTTCGGTAACCCAAACCACAACTTACTAGGGGTCGTTCTATATTACTTTCTTCGTCATCTATTTCTCAGTCCAAATCAGCTTCTTGTTTTGTTATACATACTTCAGTGCTGTGGGGGGACTTCCTTAAGGGCAATCCTCTGTTATGCAGAGTTCTCCAAGTTTCCCTCTCCCTTACAGGTCCATAAAATCCTTCTCAGAATTTTTCTTTCACAATGAACTTAGTTTCTTTTTCATCTCCTTTAACTGCAAACCTACAATCTGCCTTTAACCTTTAACCTGCAATCAGCACCAAATGTCAAACGTTTTATATATCTGAAATTTAGATTCATTTTTCAGCTAATTTATAATTGAAGCATTTTTGCATGTTACCTTCTTGTAGAATATGTGATGGGTCCGCATTGCTGGATAACATCTGGGATTTCATCCGTCGAGTATGCAAATTTGTGTTGTTCCTGACCGGTTTGGGAATCCTCATCGACCGACAGATTAAGGCTATCAGGTTCATATAGAGAATTGATTTCAACTTTATGTTTCTGTCTCCCCACTCTTGATGATGTATGCATGCAACTCCCTATAAGTATTGATGGATGAGAATCCGGATCGTTCACGAACAGCAAAAAGCATGCTATAACGGATAAAATCCCAGATATCATTTTTAACTAACTTGTTATTCCTACGTCACGACTTTGGCTGTGCAGCGGCCCAGTATAAAAACGCAGCTGGCAACTGATGTACTTTTAGTTGGATATCCAGGTGACAACCGAGAACAATTTCTGACGCGAACACTTTCACCTCACAACCCCTCCATTTCCGCAGGGAGCGCTTATTAATGTAAATTGTACTCTTAATATTAATTCCGCCTATAGTTTTCTCCTTAGCAAATTTAACAAGTCTAGTAAACTTCGGTGGTGATCGACCTCAGTTATTTCATCGTTAGATATATCTGCTATCTAATGACTTTATTATAGACATCCAATAATTTTTAATGTCTTCCATATTTGTCGAGCTACCTTTGATACCGATCGAAATCCATATTGAGACTCTCTCAGCAGTATAACATTAACTATTAGCTAAGGTCGGTAGTGTCAAATTCACGGGCATCCGTCGCTATTTTTTTTGTGGCCTGCAAGGCTTTCAATAAAGTGAAAAATCTTTATTTATTATTTATTATATTGTACTTTACAAGTATAAAATTCTTTTGTCATACTTTCTTTTCGGCAAGTTTTGTATAAAGACTTTGTTTAAAAACTCTTTACCATTGATTTGATGCATATCACAGTTCTTTCCGAGCCATAAGCTTTTCAGAAATCTCTTAGCTAAAGCTCAGTTCTGGGAAGATTTTCAAAATTAACCTTCCTTCTAATTTCTAAGCTTCTCTTGGAGTCAACTGATCGTTTGTTTTGTCACAACACTTGTGGCTCAAAAGAATCACTAAACCTTTCCATGTCAGGCTGTGAGTCATCTCAATCTAGGTCGTCATGTTCTGCACACCTAATAGAGGGATGCTGAGGAAAAAATATTCTCAACGCTTCCAAGCCCTTGATTTTTTTTTTTTATTAAATCTTTTTGTAATAAAGTTGAACTTAGAGATTATTTTTTAGTCTCAGAGGAATCAATATTCTAGACTTTGAAATTATTTTATATGGTTGCTGTTACGGTATTTGTACAAGCGAAGAGACAAAAAACATCTATCATTACTACTATTATATATATAAAATAAATGTTTAAGTAAAGTTATTTTGTAATAATGTTGTAATTATTTGTGTTTGTAAATAAACAAAGAGAAATAATGGTTTTGATGGTGTATTCTGGTTAATTGAAACAAAGCATCCAATAGTTACCACACCAGTCCTGTGGTGGGCTACGGCTCAAACAAGTTGTAGATATATATATACACTGGCAAGAAACACCATTGAGTAGGGGGGGAGTAACTGGGGGTAGTAACAACAACAAGTACAGAACGGATCAATGTTGTTGGCCTGAGCAACAGGTACTTACACTCACACATATATACATATATATCTATATTTTTATATATATATTGCACAACGACGCTGCCCGAGATCGGGGAGTAGATATCTCCACTCTCACGAGCATATCTCATGTTTGTGTATCTGTGAATATGATGCTGTACTGTAAACGCATGTCACTACTGCTAAACTAATATCACATACTTTCCCCGCTTCCTATATATCTTTGTTTCATTTCACATCATCACCAATGACAGCGCTATCAAACATTTTTTTTTTTTGTTTTATATATATGTTTACTGCCATTTTGTTTACATATTAGATTCTCAGGTAATGTTGGTTTCTTTTTTTTTATACATTTTTGAAACTAATTTTTTGTTATCAGTGTTAATTATCCACAACAGACCTCTTAATTAGGTCGCAGTGGAATGAGGCTCACCCTCCCCTCTGTCAATCTATCAGTGTTAATTGATAACGAAACTTTATTTTATTTTTAATTTTTAATTTCATTTCAGTTCATTAAAATTTCTTTTATACGCTCTTGTTATCAGTTTTTTTATAATTAAATACTTTTGAAAAAATTCTAAAAATAAAATTTAATATGAAACTTTCCTTATTTCAATTTTGAAAACTTCCAATTGCCACAAATTTTATCATAAAAAAAAAAAAGAACTATAATTTTGCTGGAACTTTCCACCAGATAGCGTTAGTAAAATTTTCTCACACAAATTATACCGAAATAATAGAAGAAAATTCTCAATATCTAACAAGTTTTAACAAATTGCCCACCAAAAACACATATATAAAATCAGTTTTCTCAATTTTCTCATACTTATAAAACAAGGAAGTCCTTTGAACGTATGCAGGTAAAATACCAAGTTTAATAACAAATCATTGAAGCTGTATTGCGAGAAATTAACGAGAGAAAAAAAACAGTTCTATTATACGAATTTTCTTAAAAAATGGGAATTTTTACTAAACATTTAACTTTTCCTTAATTTCCAGTACTTTAATTTCCTTAAAATCAGTACCAGAGAGTAGTGATTGACACAATAGTGGGAAGCCGGAAAAAAGCCCTACTACTGCCAACTGCCCTACTACTCCCAACTGCCCTACTGCTCCCAACTGCCCTACTGCTCCCAACTGCCCTACTACTCCCAACTGCCCTACTACTCCCAACCGCCCTACTGCTCCCAACTGCCCTACTACTCCCAACTGCCCTACTACTCC
>JAAEAF010005483.1:71511-85316 GCA_011037195.1 Triatoma infestans
TCCCACACTCTTAAACCGTTCTACTTCTATAAAATTACTTCACTTACAGTCTAGCTCTCGCCAACACAAGTTCGTGTTTTACCGCTTCTGCTTCTGAGACGAGTTCTGTGCGCATCTCTGTGTTTAACACTTACATATTTCGCCTTGCAATTGGTTATTCGCGCCTTGTGAATTGTCTGGCATTTTATTCGCGCCTTCGCCATGCGTCTCCATTCTGAATCATCAGCCTACGATTCTACCTTCCGCGCCCAGGTTGTTGCGCCATCATTCGCCGATTATACAGCAGCAATCCACGCCGCTGTCAAACACTCTTATCTCTCTTCTTCTACGCCCCCTCCCTTATCTCCTTATTCCTCTGCCCCCACTCACTCCTCCACACACCCACATACTTACACGTACACGCCACATCTTCCTCAACCGTTCACCTATCACCTCAGCCTCGCCGCTTGCGCATTCAGCATCACCACTCTCAAGGCAAGTCGAAGCTTCTTCCTTTGCATCTCCTTTTTTATATAATTTTATTTATTGTCTATTTTTTTTGTATTTCACTTCCTGGCGCACGTTCGCCATCTCGCCTTGGGTGTCTGCCGCGCAGACAATTTCAATATCATGTATTCCTGAATGTCCTCTTACCCAAACTTCACTAGATACAAAACCGATTTATCTCTAGATTTTAAATTTTTTACTATTTAATTTCTGAAATGCACACATACTATCGGTATAAATTACAAATTTTTGATGATTCACTTCCATATTGTATTTCAAAGATTGTTAATGTATACATTTCTACGTTATAAACTGAACATACCTCAGGTCAAAATTAAACTTAAATGTTGTAAATTGGATGTTGAGGTTGGGTCATACAAAAAAACTCTTTTTAAATTTCTACACTTGGTTGATCAACACTTGGTGATGGTATGCCAGAGGTTAAACTAGATTAATTACTACTGGAATTCTAACTGAAAATTTTTACCCTGAAGAAGGCAATAAATTTGCCGAAACGTCGGTAGAAATTTAAAAAGAGTTTTTTTGTATGACCGAACCTCAACATCCAATTTACAACATTGAATACAGCGGTCGTAACGAACACCAAAAACATTAAACTTGAACTTAAAGTCAAACTATATTTGTGGTTCATAAATAGCCGCTCCTATATTATTTCTTATTTTAGTACCCTCTGTAAGCATTGCATAGCTGTCTTTAAATTTATCTTTAAGGGATCTGTACTGTGTACTGGTAATAATCGGTAAAGTATGCCTAATATCAGGAAAAATACATCATTGCATGTATACATCGTTGGTTTATAGTCAGCCTAATGGTTTATGGTCCGATTAGAATTATAACGTAATAATATGGTAAATCTATTCTAAAAGTTCCCAACTCAAACTTTGATTACTGCTAAGTGTAATCAAGACTTTTTTAATCAAAACCTATACTTAATCATTGGTTAAATGATGCTCTCTCTCAGCTAAAACTTTATATATAAAACTGTAACAAAGTAATTAAATTTATTCTCATTAAATGACTATTAACAGAGAATTACTATTAATATTAATTACGTTATTTAAAGTATCTAACACACTTTGTCTTCGACGGAATAACTGCTATAATATTTAAAATTCTTTTGGCTCTTAAATTGCTGTTTGGTTTCTTTTTATATTCTAATATTTCGTAGCACATTCCGTGAGGAAAAGTTTTAAATATAATTAAATTTATCTGGTATTTTATCCGTCTTAGAATGCATATTTCTTATATTCATGAATGGTTTCGGTGTAACAGAAACATTGCGCTGAAACTTGGTGAATTTTTCTGACGATGGTTGAAAATCCGAAACCGGTCAGGAATATAAGAAATAATAATAAACTATAAATTCATTGCTTTCCTTCACTATAATACATGGTTCTTACCACCTACATAATATAAATACAGATAATATCTTACCATCTACATAATATTAATTAGATGCATTGGTGGAATTCTAAATTTTGAACCGAAAGTAATGTAGTTTTTGAGTTTTATGTAATTTTCTTTAAACTCGGAATGCTTGCTGCATACATAATAAAAAAGGATCTGTAGGAACCCTTGGCATTGTTATTTATTGATTATTAGTCATATGATTAGCTTGATCGTTTTATAATTAATATCATATGTGTATAATTTCTTAAGAAGGAAAAAGACAAGTGAATTAATGTTATGTTAAAAAAAAATTTGTAAATAAATTACTAGTTCTTTTGACGAACCTGGCTTTTTATTAACGAACGCTAGTATATTTAATATTTTGGTGCCGAAACCCGGGAAATAGGCAATTTTTAACGCAATTAGAACGAAAAAATTAACATCTTTGAAGAAAGGGAGTAAAATGGATTTACAATTGCGGAAAACCTAGCGTACTCAGCTCACAAAGTTAATAGCGAATGCAAAGGAATTAATGCAATCAGAGACTTTTACTGAGAATGAGATACTTCCGTTAATAGCTCGAATAAAGGATATTCAGGTAAATTTAAATATTCTTAATGAAAAATTAGCTCCTAAGTTTAGTGAAGAACAGATTGAAATTGATTATAATAAAATTGTGGAGTATAATGACAATGCTATGAATATTATAGCTCGTCTAGAAGCATTAAAAATTAGGAATGACACAGGTAAGAAAGATAATGTAAAAGTACCAAGAACGCAGGTGAAACTACCTAAACTTGATTTGATTAAATTTAATGGTGACATCGAGTCTTGGCCTGCCTTCTGGGAACAGTATAGTACTTCGATCCAAATTAATATTAATTTAGATGATACTTCAAAATTCAATTACTTAAAATCATTACTAGTTGGCAAAGCAGCTGCAACAATATCTGGTTTAACATCTAGCCAGTTTTCTTACAATGATGCTATCGAACTTTTAAAGGAAGAATATGCTAAAACTGAGTGCATCATTAACCTCTATATTCAAAGAATGTTATCTGTTAGTACAGTAAAAAAATGAAAGGGATCTTGCCGGCTTGAGAAAATTAAACAATACAGCTTTAACAACAACTCGTTCTTTGTCAACGTTAGGTGTTTCAGCACATCAGTAAGGATTAATGGTACATTCTGTTATTTTAAAGTCATTACCACTTAATATGCGTATACAGTACAATAAAACAAAATTAAAATGTAATTTTAGTAACCACTCATCAGTAAACGAGTTAGAAGATAATTCTAATAATGGTCGCAGTGTGTCGCTTGCAAGCACTAGCATAGATTATGGTAAAGAGATAAATAATTTATTACAATTTGTTAAAGCAGAAATAGATGCTCCAGCATCAGCAGTAAGTGTGCTAGGCAATGATGAACGGAATAAACAAAATAAATTCAGATCGTACGATAGAGAAGCGAGAAAGATGAATGAAAATTATACAACTGCTGGATTATTCACAAAATTTAATGATTGTTGTTTGCTTTGTTCATCAAAAACTCACCCTACTATTAATTGTGATTCATCTAAGACTATAAAGGATAAAAAGGATATTTTAAAACAAAATTCACGTTGTTTTAAATGTTTAAAATTAAATCATGTGTCTAAATTTTGTAACACTAAAGATATCATATGTGCAAAACGTAAGGGTAGACGTGCAACTACAATGTGTGACCCCAATTACGTTAAACCTAATGTTAACAGTAAAAATTCGAAAACTAATGATAAAATAGCTGCAGATATTAATTCCAATGGAAACATAGAAGAATCAGCTGCGGATAATTTTAAAGGTACTAGTTTATTAACAAATGGTAGCCTTGGTAATGTTTATTTAAAAACTGCTCGAGCATATATAGTATCTAATAATAATTTGATAAAAGGTGACTTAATTATTAGATTAATTATTGATGGAGGGAGTCAATTGACGTTCATTAAGGAGACAATTGAATTTGTCAGTTGTGGGATGCCATCGAATTTCTATATTACCTTTTGGTAGTTCACACCAGCTAAATTGTGTAATCGAGTACTAGTAAATTTGAGGAGTCAATTTACAAGTAGAGTTCTTAAAATTAATGCAATTGA
Source organism: Triatoma infestans (assembly GCA_011037195.1). Lineage (NCBI taxonomy): Eukaryota > Metazoa > Arthropoda > Insecta > Hemiptera > Reduviidae > Triatoma > Triatoma infestans. Next base: position 75,542 of record JAAEAF010005483.1, read on the forward strand.
AGTGCCCGAAATTTGTTTCGAATCTCTAAAGCCACCTGCATTACAAGATCCTTTTATACAAAACTTTGCGCTAGATCATAATTTGTCTGATAACTGTGCTCTTAATAGTGATACAACGAACGGAATTACACATTTAATTGGAGCCGATAATTACTGGAAATTGATAACCGGTGAGAATAAAAAACTTTCTCATGGTTTAACCGCTATCAATTCTCTATCCGGATGGACCTTGCAAGGATCCAATAACTATGACCACGCTTGTAATGACTTTCATATAAATTTTAACATAACGACTGTGTTAACAGCTCGTTATTCCAGAAGAAATTGATGTTAAATCCTTTTGGGATTTAGAAACGATTGGGATTAGTGCAATTGAGGATAGGAAGGACAATTTTACGGAGAACTTTATTAGATACAATATCAAATTTAAACAAGGTCGATATGAGGTTTCGTAACCCATGGAATGGTAATCAAAATTTGGATTCTAATTTTAAAATTGCCGATATAAGGCTAAAAAATTTAGTGTCAAAATTAGTTAAAATCGGAAAGTTAAGAGAATATGATCATGTAATGCGAGAATTTATATTAAATGATTTTGCGGAGCTGGTCCCAGAACAATCTCCCAGCGAACGTGTTTATTATTTACCCCATAGGCCACTGTATCGTGAAGATAAGGAAACTACAAACGTTCGCGCTGTTTTTGATGCTTCCTCCAGCTCACCAGGATGTTCTTCACTAAATGATCTGCTTTTTACAGATTTTGCTAATCTAGTGCCAGACAATAAAATTTAGATTTGGCAGATATGCGTTAATAGCTGATATAGAGAAGGCATTCCTACAAATATCAGTGGATAAGAAAGATCGAGATTGTCTTCGTTTTTTGTGGTTTCAGGATCCAGTTCGAGAAGAAATTGCAACGTTGACGGGATTGCCACCGTTTCAGATTTATAGAATGAAAATGGTCACATTTGGTGTAACCACCAACCCTTTTTTGTTAGCTGCAGCACTCCGGTAACACTTTCTTGGCCAGCCCACAGATTTAAAGAAGATATCAGAATTAATTTTTAACCATTTTTATGTTGACGATCTGGTCATTGCGGTACATACTGAGGCGGAAGTAATGAAATTTATCAGAAATCACAGGAAGTACTAAAGGCGGCTAATATGAAGTTAAGAAAATTGTAATCTACAGTCTCGAGATTATGCATAAAACTAACAAAGGAAATCCTGGTTTCGTTAAGTCAGAAAAGGTTTTGGGTATTATTTGGTACCCTGTCACTGATGAACTGGTCATTGATGTGAGTCCAGTTATAATATGCCATGAAACGTTTACAGTGACAAAACCTAACGTACTGCAAATGATATCTAAAATATTCGATCCATGGGCATATTAAGCCCATTTACTGTTAGAGCTAAGATTTTGATGCGATATTTGGAAAATTAATCTCGATTGGGATTCTGTTTTACCACCGGACTTAGCAACCATATGGATGCAATGGAATTCTGAAGTTCTTACATTATCCGAATATACAATTCCACGATGTGTACTACCCAATAAAACAAATGAAATCGAACTGCATATATTTGCCGATCCGAGCCCACGTGCATATGGAGTTGTCGGCTACATCAAGTGTTTTAGGAAGTTCATATTTTAATTGCGAAACATAAGTTTCTCCAATTGATAAAACAGCGCTAAAACCTTAATATTACCTAAACTGGAGTTAACGGCAGCCGTTTGTGCATGTAGATTACATAAGTTCCTAATGGAAAACTTGACCTTAAACATAAAAAATACAATTCTGTGGTCGGATTCTAAGATTACTTTGCACTGGATTAGAGGTAATGCGTCAAAGTGGAAACCATATATAAAAAACCATGTAAAAGAAACACAAGAATCGGGCAATGTGTATAATTGGAGATACTGCCCTGGGACAGATAATCCTGCCGATTCATTAACCAGAGAAGTTTCTGCAACATTTCTGAAAAAATCTGAGCTGCGATTACAAGGACCGGCGGGGCTAAGTGAAGAAATGAAATACTGGCCAATTAAAGAAAAGGATTTATTTTCGGAGAATCCGGATATCAGTAGTTTCTTGGTCACTTCTAGCCAGGAACGAAAGAACTTCCTCCCGATTTTTCCTCTCTCCAATTATAGCGATCTTAATAAAGCCCTTAGAATAGCGGCATATATAACTTATAGATTTTTTATATAACTTGAGAAATCCGACTAAGTTACATACGCCTTTAATAGCGGAAGAATTATATGAAGCTGAAATATACTGGACGAATATAATGTGGGGTTGAGACAGCGAATAAGGTCAAACCGAGGAGGCCGATTCAACTTCTTTGGGTCATATAAACCCTTTAGAAGTTGGGAATTCTTTGCCGGGTGAGGATGTAGAAAATTGAAGTAGGAACCCTTGGCATTGTTATTTATTTATTATTGGTCATATGATTAGCTTGATCGTTTTATAATTAAAATCATATGTGTTTAATTTCTTAAGAACGAAAAAGACAAGTGAATTAATGTTATGTTTGAAAAAAAAATTTGTAAATAAATTACTAGCTCTTTTGACGAACCTGGTTTTTTATTAACGAACGCTAGTATATTTAATAGTATCACCTATATATGAAACATTTTTCTGAAAAAATTGATTTTAAAAGGGTATTGGAGATATATCATTTAGTTTACATTTAAATTTGAATTTGCACAAGCTTTCTTTATGTTGATACAGAGCGCTCAGGTATAGGAATAAAATCCCCACCACCATGTTTATGGCCAGCCCAACTAAACATTGTAACGTTGTAATATAAAAGAAAATTTCTTGATTCAATTGCATCTGTAGAGAAAGTCGTGTGAGTTTTCTTCAAATTTTTTTGTTTTGTTTTTTGTTTCATCGTTTCTTCTCGGGGCATCACAAAATATTTTTCTTAAATTTAACTCGATTCGCAATAATATTTCTTAAGAAAGAAAATAAACTTTAAAAAATCCTGTCATGAAATGAATCCTCAAAAGCCGGTGTAAAATTCTAAAGCAATGATTCGATTGAAGTAGTACTTCGATTAAGTCAATTACCGTGCCATTACATTATTTTAGCCGATGTTTTCTTGATTTGTGCCTTAACCGCGACATTCTGTGCAAGTTTTTCCAGTTTATAAGTTCTGTCCAACTTCCTTTGAAATATACTTAAACTCTTTGCAGCCAACAAGTAATTTTCTTTGTTTTTAACTCTTAATTCCCTTATTGTCATTAAGTTACTCTCTTCTCTATTAATCGTTTAAAAAACTAAAAATTCTTTTTCTTCTCAAACAAAAATAATATTGTTCATCATTCGCTTACGCACATCTTACAACAATAAAGAGGTAATACGATTATTATTATGTTATTTAAAACGAGAAAAGAAACTTTTATGCATTGAAATAACTTTTTCCGGTTTCCTCTCTCCACCATCTTCTCATCAAACATCAGTTTGTTTCTTTTTTAAAGCAAAGTTTACAGATAAAGTTCATTTTGTTAAAAATCTTTCTCACCCTTTTCACTACTATTTTCCTCATTCATTATCTTTAACAAAAAATCCGCTTAATAAAGTTATTTGAAACCCTCCACAAAAATATACTTTTCATACTTTTCAGATTATTCACATAATTATTCAGAAAAATTTCAGTATAATTGCAAGTGGAGGGGAGGTTAATTAATTAGCATCCCTTTCAGCTGTTATTTCTTGGAATTGATCCATTGTTCGGGATTTTGTTTAAGAGTTTCCTTTTTCTTAGCAAAAAAGTATGAATAAGAGTGAAAGCTTTTGTCTGCGTCCAAGAACTCCAAATGACCAAATGAGATGAAAATCGCGACAAAGTGAAAATCATTCTGTAAAGTCGCACTTCCCGTTGATGGATTTTGCCCGAAATCTATTTGTCTGATGCCGTTTGAGTTTGATTTTGAGCTTCCTGCGATTTTCGCAGTTGAAATATTTTGTTCACACAAACACAGACAGATCTCATCCGTTAAAAATATCGATGTTTCGTACATAACGATCTCAAAACATATTTCCGGTGAAAACTCAGTTTCGAACATCTGACACTGGTAGTAAGAGATAGTAATAGAACCTACCAGAAGATAACAAAGAAAAGAGATCCTTTCAGTTGACGGAATCCTTTTTTACGAAATCTTTCTGCAGAAGAACTCAACGGCAGCAGAATGTAAAAATACTGAAAATTAATTACTCCAAATTCTATCGAACTCCATTTGCAAATTTACAGTATCATTAGTCACAAAGCAATTTTGAGGGACGCTTTGACAAGTTCAGTGATTAGATCCCCGTCTCCACCCCTTTTGTTTCAACCGGCCGATTTACTTTGAATGCCAACAAAATTACTGTCAATAATAAGATAGTTCCATTGTTTTCTTCTACAATATTGCCAATTGATCAAAAATTCGCTTCAGAAGCCATTTAACTTTAATGAAACACATTGGAATTTCAGTAATCACAGCCAGAGAGAGGCATGATTTAAGATTTATTAAGAGAGTGCGGCCCAATTATTCGCTATATCACTTGTATTATTTTTGCGTTTATTTCTTACAAAGATTTTCTGAATATCAATTATTTGGTTTTAAGTGATTGTCAAATTCGTTTTAAGAAATTTTCTTGAACAGGAGAAGTTTTGGGATGATAAATATAGCGCAGTACTAGCTGGTCGTGCTTGTATGCAAAATACGCACACCTTTGAACCATTTAAACATAAAGAACACTAATGCAGTCAAACGTAATAGTTCAAATTAAACTTCCTTGAGATTTCAAACAGACATAAAGTAGACTCAGTGTGCGCACCTAGAACTTAGCACCCATCTTGTAGGTATATATTATAGAATTTTACAATCCATTCATTATTTTTTCCAATCAATCAAATTATTTTTTGTTGTTAAATCAAATTAAGGTTTTTTCAGGGAGTGTTTCCTAGCAAATAAAACATTTAACTTTAATTTAAATTGAAGATTTAAGTTTGTCGGAAATTAGTTAATATTAATGAAAAAACCGTCTATTATGTGACGCTATCGAATAAAGAAAGTTAAAACTATCATTACGAGCTGTGATTTTAAGTTTTTTAATTTTCTTCGCGTTCAATGTTGACTAATATTTTCAAGAAAACTTTTTAAGGATTGTTAAATATCAGGTTCATTATTACTTTCTCTTACCGCTGTAAGAGGAACTATGGGAAATTTTCGATATCAAGTTTTAACTGGAAATGCGTTTGAGATCCTCTGAGTCCGAGAAAATGTTTTTGAGGAAATTGTCATGGGGGGGGGGAGCAATATCAGAGAAATTCCAAACTTGATATTTCATTTAAATTCTACCGTGAGATCTGACAACAAGATTTGATCCAAATCGGTCAACCGGATCACTTTACTCATTAGGTTTTTCCTTTCTTGCACTTTTCTAAATAAACGGCTCTAACGATTTGCTTCAAATTTATTGCACCATCTACCCACCATCTGCCCACCACACAAGGAGCGCTGTAACTTTTAGTTGTAACATTTTTTTCCAAGAAAGTTTATTTTAGAGGGTATTGGGTGTGAGGGGTGATGGGGCTGTCCTCTAAAGTGCTATTTTTTTAATTTATTATATGATTCTATCATCTATATAATATTAATTTGAATTAAATATTTTGTAAAAATTCCGACATTAAAGAAGATCGGTTGACCGGAAGTGCGTTTTTACTAAACAGTTTTTTTTTTTCATTTTCTTTGATTTTCTCCATAAAAACACCGCTTGATTCATTCAACTTGGTATTTCCAACTAGGCTACAGAGAGCTATCACTTTTTTTCAGATAAAGTTCAATTAGATTGGTTTTAGAGGGGGTGAGGTTAAGCTTCCTTCAAAAAAAGTACTTTTTATTAAGTTTAGATTCTTGCACTGATATGATACTGAAGATAATTTATCTAGTAATAGTTACAAGTTTGAAGACAAATTGTCTCTGTAATAAGCATGTAAACTGCAGTAAGAGACAGCCGTGTAAGCGTTTTTCAAAATTGTTTTTTGTTTTGTTTTTTTTAATTGATTTAAAAATATATCATAAATACAATAACAAATTTTACCTCCACTCAGTCTGCGCACCTATCTACCCAATGCTTTTTTTATTTGTCTTTCTATCTTTTTTATTTTTCATTTTCTTTGTTTCATGTTTGAACAAATTAAGCGGCTAACTCAAGCGCAATCTGCTGCCAACTCCACACACTCACAGCAGAGAGCGAGAATCCCTTTTTGTTACATTAACTTTGTTACAATAACTTTGTTGTTGTTACTGTTACAAACCAGTGATATTGTACCTGTTGTTGTTTGTAACCAATTTTTATAATTCTTACTAAAATAAAAACTAAAATAAACAAAAAGCCCAACAAAAAATTCTACTAATTGTTGTTTATAGCATCTCGTCCAATTTAACTCACAGAGAGTAAATTTAAACAAATAAAAAAATCTGGTGTGAAACACTCACTCGACCTTTTCTTACAATTATTGTATAAAATGACAAATTTCCTTTAAACTACAAATTTTACTCATTTGTGAAATAAAGGAGCTGTTGGAAGGAGGGACAAGAACCTAGCCAGCCAAGTAGTAGAGGATTTCCTTCCGGGTGATAATGATTTCTCGATATTTCTTGAATTTCTCGATAATGATTCCAACAGTTTTCTTTAATCTTTGACTTTAAACACACTTAGATACCTATCACTTTTATTTGACACTTTTCTCTAGAAAAATTAATTTTTGGAAGATTATAGCGATGCTGCAAGTTTAAGCTTCCCTCTAAAGTGCCACTCAAACATTATGTATGGTTCTACTTCATGCATAATACTAAGTTATTAGATCTAGCAATTGCTAGAATTCCAAAATTGAAGAAAATAGAGTAGAACTGTGAAAGGGAGGCTGGTTCTAGCGGCCCACAATCGTCGCGATTCAAATGAATCTATTTTGAAGTGCCCTGAGTTAACTCAACAAAGTCTTAAAGCCTCCAGAGAAGCGCCTTCGTATAGCCTTTGATTTATCGCCCAATTAGAGGAATCTTGCTCTTGCCAGGCCCTCGCAATTCGCGCAGAATCTTCTTCAGTCAAACAAAGCCTGCAATAGCCACTATTGACCAGATCCATTAGGATCATATGCTTCCTGAGGCTACAGTGCCCGGGACAACAGGCCCACCATAATCCTTAACCTGGTAGAATTCGATTCTTTTCGCTTAAGTAAGAACTCAAGCGTTTATTACGCACATTTTTACATTGAGATATTATGCCTTCTTTACTCCCGCCACTACAAAAGTCCTAAAAGAGCTAATATTTCTCCGGTATCTGTTTCATGACAGTCACTTGATCGGCTGTAATTAGAAAATTATAAACGTTTCACTGCCGTCCAGGAAGGAGCTACATTTAGCGACTCTAAATACTTCACCTGCCCTAATTCAGCCAACACCTGCAACGATATTCTAAAATAAAAAATCTGGTGTGAAAACTCACACAACTTTCTCTTACTCCAGTTCTCAAAATTATAATTGACAAATTTTATAGTTTGTGTACCAAATTTAATGAAATTTGTCGAAAACTGAAAAAACTGTCCAATAAAAGCGCACTTCCAGTTTACTAATTTTCTTGAAACTCGGAATTTTGGCCATCTATTTATTTCTAATTAATTTTGTTTGGATGATAGAATTATATGATGACACTTTAGACAAAAACATAACCCCATCTCTTCCCCATAACTGCCCTTAAATGAATTTTCTCAGAGAAATGTTGCAGATCTTTGTATGTTTAGTTTATATACGAAGTTTCAAGGAAATCGTCGGAGACATTTTTGAGAAAATCGCGAAAAGTGAAAAATCATTTACTAAAGTCGTAATGTAAAAGCACTTCCGGTTATCCGATTTTTTTGAAACTCGGAATTTCAACAACATATTCAATTCTAATTAACATTATTTAGGTGATAGAATTGTTTGATACGCTGAAATAGCACTTTAGATGAAAACCTAACCTCACCCTTCCCCCAGAAGTGCCCTTAAATGAATTTTCCCGGAGAAATGTTTAAAATAAAAGTTGTATTTGTTAATATGTGTAGTTGATATAACAAGTTTGAAGAAAATCGTTGGAGCCATATTTGAGAAAATTGCAAAAACGTAAAAAAACCAACTAGTAAAGTGGTACTTTCGGTTGAGGAATTTTGACATCTGACCCACTGTCGGATCAAATGGTGGTAACTAAACGGAATATCAATTTGAATTTTCTACGATTTTTCGTTTTTGAGCTATGCTTTTCACTACACATTCAATTATGTAAGTTATGCTTGGTAATAACACACACACAGACACACACACACACACAGACCATTTGCTAAAAACCACTTTTTCGGACTCAGGGGACCTCCAAAACGGATATTTCCGATGAAAACTCAATATCAAAAATTTGACACGATTACAATACTTGCTCTTACAAGGAGTAAGAGAAAGTAAAAACATGCAACAATAAAGATCTATTCATGCAGAATTTGGCGGAAAAATAATTTTTCGGTAATAACAAATCACCTCTGTAAAGGCCACGCAATATGATGGAGCGCGATGAGGGAATGTCTCAATCCCAACAAGAGCAAGTCGCGTAGGTGTTTCTTGCCGGATGTTTTTATTCTTTACACTCAAACATTCAACCAAGCTTCCTAATTTACATTCTTACAGGAAATTCTTATTTACATTAAAAAAAAAAATCCAATATAGAGCCTTGAATATTAACCAGCTCGATTTAATGTGGCGTCTTTATTATTTGAAGAATCTCGATATAATAATTCTTTACGAGAAAAGATCAGATTATCGAAAAAGATCACGTTGTTTCTCACCCCCAGATATAATTTTCTTTTCTAAGCTCGTTACTTGTTGTAAACGGTTGAGAAATCAAGCAAAATATAATAAGGGTGGCAGTGTATGAAAGGATATATATTAGCATTTCCAGTAAAAAATAGCAATTGTATATTCTATAAGCTATTTTATATTTTATCCATACAGGGTGATCATTTTAACATGCACCGCCCACTTGTCATGAAAAGTAGGTCAGTTAAAGAAAAAAAAACTCTAAATGATACCGCCACTTAATTCTATCAAGAACGTGATCAGTTATTTTTTTTTAAGCTGCAAAATAAGATACTTCGAAACCAACTTTCTTACTTCAGAAATTAGAGCACATACTTTTTTGTAAAGAATTTAAAAGTAGAGTTTTTTTTTCCATGAAAAATGGTTATTGAACGTAAAAAATCCTTTGAATGCGCTGAGATATTCAATTTTGAATGAAGAGAAATAAATTCTCTCTCTGTCTTCTAGTTGCATTAATTCACATTGTTTTTGATTTTATAGTCAAATAGGGCAAGAGTATATTTATATTATTTGTTCAAAATGGGCACCGTCATTGAATAAGCACAAGCATGCAGTCTTTGTCCAGTTTTTCGTTGACTCATTACAAAATCAGGACGGATTTCTGGCGGAAGTCGAACCAGACGAATTTTTGAAACGGATCTGGGTGACCTAACGAGATTAGGTTTAAAATGATACTGTCCTAGCTTTGCTAAGATATTTATTTATACAGAGCGTGCTGCCATAAAATTTGGACACATTCAGATAAACAAGTATAAAAACACCGCTGTTGCTTATATGAAATACAAACCCACCGCTGTTGTTTATATGAAATACAAACCCACCGCTGTCGTTTATATGAAATACAAACCCACCGCTGTTGTTTATATGAAATACAAACCC